>ML265839.1:1000-13917 GCA_005239495.1 Nicotiana undulata | reverse complement strand
CTCGTTCGAGGACGAACGATTTTCTTAAGAGGGGGAGAATGTAACGACCTGGACGGTCATTTTTGAGAGTTAGCGCCCCGATCCCCTGATAAATGTTCCTCCCATGACTTATGAGGTTAATGGAACGAGTCGGAGCGTTGAGTGATGAAAATTGGAGTGTTTTTGGACATATAGTCCTTTAAGGTGAGCTTTAACCTTAGAAATTGGGCCGGAGCGGGAGCTATGTGAAGACGGATCCGGAATGGAAATCTGTCGACTCCGTTAGCTCCATCGAGTGATTTCAGGGTTGGGAGCGTGTTCGGAATGTGTTTTAAGGCCATACGTAGATTTAGGTTTGAATTGGCGAAAGTTAGAATTTCGGCGATTTCGGCCGATAGGTGAGATTTTGATATCGGACTCGGAATGGAATTCCGAAAGCGACAGCAGGTCCGGAATGTCATTTATGACTTGTGTGCAAAATTTGAGGTCATTCGGATGAGTTTAGACTTGGTTCGGCGTCGGAGGTGAATTCTTGAAGATTCCTAAGTTCTTAGGCTTGAATCTATGCTTATTTGATGATTTTGATGTTATGGAGCGTGTTTTTAAGGCTCAACCAAGTTCGAATAAGGTATTTGGACTAATTGGTGGTTTTGGTTGAGGTCCCGGGAGCCTCGGGTGGGTTTCGGGTGTTCAAACGGACACATCTTGGCCTTGACCCATTGTTGGTTTGTTGGTTTTACACCAGCAGTTTCTTGTTCACTGCGATCGCAGGGCATTAGCCGTGATCGCAGAGGGTATATCATGGAAGCCTCGAGTTTGTTCTCTGCGGTCGCAAGGTATGGTCCGCGATCGCAGAGCTTTCTAAGTTTGGTCTCTGCGATCGCATTCAACAGGTCGCGATCGCATAGGATTTCAGGTTTGAGGGGTTAGTTAGGTCTTGGGGCGTGAGGGTACGCGATCGCAGGTCACTGTACGCGATCGCATAGTGTTATTTTGATGCGTGGGATTTTTACTCTCCGCGATCGCGGCTGGGGCTCCGCGATCGCATAGTACAATGCCTGGGCAGAATGATAAAAGCCCCATTTTGAACTCAAAGCCTATTTTCACCATTTTTGAGTTTGGGGAACTCGGGAGAGGCGATCTTTGAGAGCCTTTCCCTCATTTTGCATTGCATACAGGGATTGCGGGCATAGACATGAGCCTTTCCTTCATTTTGCATTGCATACAAGGATTGCGGGCATAGACCAGAGCCTTTCCCTCATTTTGCATTGCATACAGGGATTGCGGGCATAGACCTGAGCCTTTTCCTCATACTGCATTGCATACATAGGGATTGCGGGCAGAGACCTGAGCCTTTCCCTAATATTGCATTGCATGGTACCTTTACTTTCAGACAGAGCTTTATATATATATATATTGCGTTGATCAGAGCATTTGATTATACCATTTCTTGCTAGCCTTTACTCATAATTCCTGTCGATTATCACCTGTTTTACTTATTTGTTCTCTATATCTATTACTTTGCAAACCTCAGTAGGGCCTCTACCTGACCTGGTCACTACTTGACTGGGGTTAGGCTTGGCACTTACTGGGTACCGAATGTGGAGTACTCACGCCCTTCTGCGCATGTTTTCCCCATGTGCAGATCCAGGTCCTAGTACGCGGTATCTCAGCTAGCCAGCAGCAGCAGTATCAGGAGACTCGAGGTATAATCTGCAGCGTCCGCAGATCTCCGAGTCCCCTTCCTATCTTGAAGTTGTAGTACTTGTAGATGAAACTATACGGTCTTTTCTATCCAGTTGTACATATTGAGCAGTAGAGTAGCTTGTGATGTATTGTGATATTCCGGGTTCTGGGTAAAGTAATTGTTAATGTTGAGCGGCGTCGACTTTACTATGATTTATTTCACTTACTGTTATTTTACCTATTTTATCTGAATTTCGCTTGAGGTATAGGCTTACCTAGTAGTCTAGACTAAGTGTTGTCATGAGACCCAGTCAGAGGGAGAATTGGGTCATGACAAGTTGGTATCAGAGCGTCTAGGTTCATAGGAGTCACAACATCACAAGCCGGTTTATTAGAGTCTCGCGTCTAGGTTCGTCCCACAGAGTCTTAGAGATGCTTGGCGTGCGGACTTTGAGCAGCTACGCTGGGGTACTATGACCATGTCAAAATATGCAATCCGGTTCAGTGACTTGGCACGACATGCATCAACTTTGGTATCTACTGTCAGAGAGAGAGTTCGCCGTTTTATTGAGGGACTCCATCCTAGCATTCGTACCTGTATGGGCAGGGAGTTGGAGACTCATATCACTTACCAGCAGGCCATGAGCATTGCTACGAGGATTGAGAGTATGCTGACCCGGGACAGAGAGGAGAGAGAGGCCAAGAGGTCTCGAGAGACGGGTCATTTCTCAGGAGCTCGTGCATCAGCAACACGCTATGGTAGGGGTTTTGTGAGTCGCCCGGTACATTCAGCTCTTCCAACAGCCAGTGGTATTCCAGCACCTCCTAGACCTCGGGAGCCTTATTATGCACCACCAGTGTTTCAGGCGCCTCCTGCTCGAGGTGCTATCACCGGTCAGTCCAGCATGCCAGTTCAGAGTCAGCATCCACGCCCTCAGAGGGGTTGTTTTGGATGTGGTGACCCTCGTCATGTGATCAAGGATTGCCCTAGAGTTAGGAGGGGTGCACCACCAGAGACTTATCATGTACCACGTCTTCCACCAGGTCCCCCTGCCATACTTCCAGCCCCAGCTGCTGCCCCACCATCTCAAGCAGCTCGAGGTGGAGGTCGGGGAGGACGAGGTCATCCTAGAGGGGGAGGTCAGGCCAGATACTATGCCCTTCCAGCTCGATCCGAGGCCATTGCTTCAGACTCGGTTATCACAGGTATTGTTCCCGTTTGTCATAGGGATGCATCAATATTATTTGACCCAGGTTCCACCTATTCATATGTATCATCTTATTTCGCCTCTCATTTGAGGATATCTCGGGATTCTTTGAGTTTCCCCGTATATGTTTCTACTCCTGTGGATGATTCTCTTGTTTTGGACCGCATATATCGGTCGTGTTTAATTTATATCAGTGGTTTTGAGACCAAAGCTGATTTATTGTTACTCAGTATGGTTGATTTCGATGTTATTTTGAGCATGGACTGGTTTTCGCCCCACTATGCTATTCTTGATATTCACACCAAGACCGTGACGCTGGCTATGCCAGGATTACCGAGGTTAGAGTGGAGGGGTTCGCTAGAGTATACTCCTCGTCAAGTCATTTCTTTTCTTAAGGCTCAGCGGATGGTTGCAAAGGGGTGTGATGCTTATTTGGCCTATGTGAGAGATGTTAGTGCCGACACTCCTACAGTTGATTCAGTCCCAGTTGTGAGGGATTATCCAGATGTTTTTCCAGCTGACCTTCCAGGTATGCCGCCCGACAGAGACATTGACTTTAGCATCGATTTATTTCCTGGCACTCGGCCTATTTCCATTCCCCCGTATCGCATGGCTCCTCCTGAGTTGAAGGAGTTGAAGGAACAGTTGCAGGAATTGATTGATAAGGGGTTCATCAGGCCCAGTGTATCGCCTTAGGGTGCTCCGGTGTTGTTTGTGAAAAAGAAGGATGGATTGATGCGTATGCGCATTGACTACATGCAGTTGAATAAGGTTACAGTGAAGAATAGGTACCCGTTACCTCGCATTGATGATTTGTTTGACCAGCTACAGGGTGCCAAGGTATTCTCCAAGATTGACCTTCGTTCGGGCTATCATCAGTTAAAGATTCGGGAGTCAAATATCCCGAAGACTGCTTTCTGGACTAGATATGGTCAATACGAGTTCCTTGTTATGTCATTCGGGCTGACCAATGCCCCAGCAGCCTTCATGCACCTGATGCACAGCGTTTTTCGGCCTCATCTTAATACTTTCGTCATTGTGTTCATTGACGACATTCTGGCCCGCAGGTGTGGAAGTCCCTTCGCAGGTGCGGTCCCAGGCCCCCTTGGCCTTCTTCGCAGGTGCGACCTCTTGGCCGCAGGTGCGGTCCAATGGCCGCAGGTGCGAGAATCACTGAAGGCGGTGGTTCATTTAATACGGGATTCCCCCATTTTTCACCATTTTCTTCCCCACCATAGGCGATTTTGAGAGCTTCCAAGAGGGTGTTCGGCCTAGCTATTAAGATGTAAGTAAATTCTTTTTAAATGTTAGATTATTACACCAAAACTTAGGTAGATTAACATCTAATTAGTGGAAATAAAATGGGTTAGAGTGAAAACCTAAGGTTGATGAACTTTAGGGAAATTCACCATTTTTTTACCATGAAATTATATAAAAATTATATATTAATGACCCTTAGGCTATGGGTGAGTGCTATCTTCGAAAATTTTCAGAATCCGAGCATGTGGGCCTGGGGGTGTATTTTGGGATTTCTTCTAAAATAGTGAATTTACTAAATAAGTAGGAGAATTTCCATACTTTAAGCATGCATTGACGTATTTATATATCACTTGACTAGTTTCGAGTCCTCAGGTGTAAAATTTGGAGTTTCGGGCGCGTTCTTGGCCGGGAAGTAGATTCTACGCGAGGTGAGTCTCCTTTCCAACCTTGTAAGAGGGAATTGTCCCCATAGGTAAATGTAAATTATTGAATTGTCCTTATTTGCAGGGGCTACGTACGCGCAAAGTGACGAGAGTCCGTGCGTAGCTACTACTTTGTTGTGTCGGGTAGAATTTAGGATTTCACAAGCATGCCTTTATGTGCCTTACCTGCATATTTACTTGTGTTCCTGGTTGCTTATTATCCTTGAAATTGACATGAGAATTTCGGAAGCTATGTGTAAGTTTAAGTGCTTAAATCCCTGAATTTAAGAATAATCCATGATAAATTCCTGATAATTTTGTGTATGTCTACGAGCACCCGTGTCGCATGTATAATTCGTGAGCGGGGTAGCCTTATATTTATGTCAACTGCGTCGCATGATCGATACGCGAGCGGGTAATAGATGCATCTATGGTTCGTGTCGCTCGATCCTCGGCAGTGCACATTTAAATTTCTGCGTCGCTTCGGTCGTACGCCTCGGCATATTATATGCTATGTGCTTGATTGAGAGTCTTATTATTATTCTTACCAATTCAATTCTTCTGTGGGAAAGAAACTTGTGGTTTTTATTAAATATTGTTACTTGGCCCTTGCAGGTAGATCGTTATCTTTATATACTGATGCTTCATGTCTACTTGCTTTCAATTAATGTTATTCCTGTGTAGATTCATTAAATCATAATATTGGTAACGACCCTAGTGAGTAACACGTCTACCCCTCGTCACTACTTCTTCGAGTTAAGACGAGATACTCACTGGGTACATATTTGTTTATATGTACTCATGCTACACTTTTGTACTTGATTGTACAGGTTCTGAGGTTGTTGCCCCTGGTCACCAGTCGGGTGTTCGTCGCTGAGAGTACTACCAGGATCTGACTACACGGTGAGTTGCTCTTCCTGGCGTTCTGCAGCGACACTGTGGAGTTTCTATTATTTTTTGGATATTTCTGTCTACCCTCTTTCAGACAGTTGTACTTTCATTTCGTCTATTTGTATATTCCACTAGTCGTCTGTGGACTTGTGACATTAGGTCTTGGCACACGTAGTTGTTTCACTAGTATTATGCTACTCTATTTTAGGCTGGCAGACGTTTTTTTGTTACTTTAAATTACATTGTCTCACTTCCTCACTTTCATTTAAGGACTGCTCAAATTAAAACTAGGTAAGTATTTAAACATCTCGTTTGTTTAAGTTATTTCGTTAGTAACTAGTATTGGTGTGCCTGACTCCGGTGTTGGGCGCCATCACGACCTGAGTAGGAATTTGGGTCGTGACAACATGGTATCATAGCTCTAGGTTCACGTAGGTCTCACAAGTCACAGGCAAACCTAGTAGAGTCTTGCGGATCAATACGGAGACGTCTGTATTTATCTTTGGGAGGCTACAGGGTGTTAGGAAAATCTCTCTTTATTCTTATTCTATCGTGCAGTCGATGGTCTTACTAAATCTCACTCTTCTATTCTCTCACAGATGGTAAGGACTCGTGCAGCTGATATTCCAGGCCCGGGAGATGTCGCTACCCCCGTAGTCCCAGGCCGTGGCAAAAGCCAGGGGAGGGCACCGGCCCGAGGTAGGGGACGAGGGTGTCCCGGAGTTACTCCATTAGCACCTCCAGAGCATCCTATCCCTGAGGAGCGGGGTAAGGTGCCCCCAGCAGATCCAGCTCCGATGGATTTCGCGACAGCACAGGGCTTCCAGGAGGTCATGGGTTGTATGATGCGGTTCATGGATACTATGACTCCAGGTTGGTTTATTTCCAGCGGATCCTGCTATATCTCAGGTGAGAGGGGGAGTTCTGACCCCTACCACCCAGGCCGCAGGCCATGCAGCGGCAGTATATCAGACTCCGGGTACTCTGCCCGCGGGTGGAGCACAGCCAGCAGTAGCACCTGAGCTTAGACTAGCTGCGGACGGCAATCCGCAGAAGTTACTTGATAGATGGACTCGATTGCACCCTCCTGTCTTCGAAGGTGAGAGGGGCGAGGATCCCCAAGACTTTATTGATAGGTGCAGGGACAGACTGCACAACATGAGGATTTTGGAGTCCCACAGAGTTAATTTCACTACTTTTCAGCTAGAGGGCAGGGCCCGCAGATGGTGGCAGTCATTCATCCTGGGTAGGCCAGCAGGTTCCCTTCCTCTCTCATGGGAGCAGTTCACTCAGCTGTTCCTGGACAAGTATATTCCACCCTCTGAGAGGGAAGAGCTGCGGTATCATTTTGAGCAGCTGGAGCAGGGGCAGATGACAGTGACCGATTACGAGGCCAGGTTTTCAGAGTTGTCCCGTCATGCCCTCATGATTCTTCCTACGGATGTTGAGAGAGTGCGGATATTTGTAGCTGGGCTGCACTCAGGTATTAGGGCCAACATGGCCCGAGAGGTGGAGATGGGTACTCCTTATCAGCTTGTGGTCAAGATATCTCGCCAGATTGAGGGTTACCGATCGAGGGGCAGAGAGCAGGGTCAGCAGGATAAGAGGGCTAGATTTTCGGAAGATTTTAGAGACGTCCCAGGCAGGGGAAGGGGTCAGTTCAGCAGAGGCCAGCCTAGCAGGCCTCCATACTCAGCTCCTCCACCACCTCCCTGTGGTGTTCAAGTGAGGCCTTACTTCAGTGCCATGTCGGAGAGTTCTTACCGCCCACCAGCCATTCAGGGTTCCTACGGTGGGTATTCAGGTCATCAGGGTTCTCCCAGTCCTTACTTCAGTGCTATGCCAGAGGTTTCTCACCGTCCCCCAGCTATTCAGGGTTCTTCTTCTTCAGGGCAGCAGGCCATGCCTCGAGTGAGATGTTGTGAGTGTGGGGATTCAACCCATATAAGGAGGACTTGTCCTAGACTTCGGGGCAAGGCTGTTCAGCAGAGTTACCATCCCATATACACAGCATCGGCGCCCCGTCCACCCAAAGGTGGAGCACAGGATGGTAGAGGTCATCCCAGAGGTGGAGGCCAGTCAGGGGGAGCTTAGCTAGCTCCTATTCAGTTCAGCGGAGGTCATTCTTCAGGTACTCCAGTCAGATTCTATGATATCCCGGCCCGAGCAGATGCAGTGGCCTTAGACGATGTGATCACAGGTACTATTTTAGTATGTGGTAGGGATGCATCAGTGATATTTGATCCAAGATCTACTTATTCATATGTGTCAGCCTTATTTTCTTGTTTTTTTGGATGTTCCTCGCGAGTCCTTGGATTCTCCTATATATGTGTCCACTCTTGTGGGCGATTCTGTGGTGGTAAACCGGGTCTATCGGTCTTGTGTGATCACCTTTTGTGGATTCGAGACTAGAGCGGACCTTCTATTGCTCGACGTGGTTGATTTTGAGATCATCATGGGCATGGAATGGCTATCTCCTCATCATTCCATCTTGGATTGCCATGCCAAGATGGTTACTTTGTCCATGCCCGAGTTGCCTAGGCTGGAATGGAGAGGTTCCTCAGTTAGTGCAGCCAGTAGAGTTATTTCCTTCCTGAAGGATCAACATATGGTTCAGAAGGGTTGTTTAGCGTATATTGTTTATGTTCGGAACATCACCGCTGAGTTTCCAACGATTGATTCAATGCCAGTTGTTCGAGAGTTTGCGGATGTCTTTCCTTCAGACCTTCCGGGCATGCTTCCGGATCGAGATATCAATTTTTGTATTGATGTAGCTCTAGGCACTCAACCTATTTCTATTCCCCCATACCGTATGGCTCCGAAGGAGTTGAAGGAGCAGCTTGAGGAGTTGTTGTCTAAGGGGTTTATCAGGCCGAGTGTGTCATCATGGTGTGCTCCAGTTCTATTTGTAAAGAAGAAAGATGGGTCCATGCGGATGTGTATCGATTACCGCCAGTTGAACAAGGTAACTATTAAGAACAAGTATCCATTACCGCCCATCGATGATTTGTTTGACCAGTTACAGGGTGCCAGGGTATTTTCTAAAATTGACTTGAGATCGGGGTATCATCAGCTGAAGATTCGGGCTTCGGATGTTCCGAAGACTGCTTTTCGTACGAGATATGGCCATCATGAGTTCCTAGTGATGTCCTTCGGCTTGACTAATGCCCCCGCATCATTTATGGACTTGATGAACAGGGTGTTCAGGCCGTATATTGACTCCTTTGTCATCGTCTTCATTGATGAAATTTTGATTTACTCACGTAGCCTGGAAGAGCACGAGCAACATTTGTCAGTTGTGCTCCAGACCTTGCGAGAACAGAAGCTATATGCTAAGTTCTCCAAGTGTGAGTTTTGGTTAGACTCCGTGGCATTCTTGGGGCATGTGGTATCTGGAGAGGGTATCAAGGTTGATCCTAAGAAGATTGAGGCAGTTTAGAGTTGTCCACGTCCTACTTCAGTGACAGAGATCAGGAGTTTCTTGGGTCTAGCAGGCTACTACTGGCGATTTGTGGAGCGCTTTTCCTCCATTGCAGCCCCATTGACTAGATTAACTCAGAATAATGCTCTATTTCGATGGTCTGACGAGTGTGAAGCGAGCTTTCAGAAGCTCAAGACTGCATTAACTTCGGCACTAGTTCTGGTATTGCCTTCCAGTTCATGGATGTGTATGGTGTATTGCGACGTTTCACGTGTTGGCTTGGGGTGTGTACTGATGTAGGAAGGGAGAGTTATTGCTTATGCTTCACGCCAGCTGAAGGTTCATGAGAAGAATTACCCTGTGCATGATTTGGAGTTGGCGGCGATTGTTCATGCTCTTAAGATTTGGAGGCATTACTTATATGGGGTGTCTTGTGAGGTTTATACAGACCACCGCAGCCTGCAGCACTTGTTCAAGCAAAGGGATCTTAATTTGAGGCAGCGCAGGTGGCTTGAGTTACTAGAGGATTATGACATCACCATTCTCTATCATCCGGGCAAGGCGAATGTAGTAGCAGATGCTTTGAGTAGGAAGGCGGAGAGTATGGGTAGCTTGGCCTATATTGCAGCATAGGAAAGACCACTAGCCTTGGACATTCAGTCCTTGGCCAATCGTTTGGGGAGATTAGATCTTTCAGAGCCTCGTCGAGTTCTAGCTTATGTGGGTGCTCAGTCTTCACTATTGGGGGAGACTAAGGCTCGACAGTATGATGACCCGTGTTTGGCAGAACTACGGGAGACAGTGGTTCAGGGTGGTGCCAAGGAGGTTACTATTGGCGAGGATGGTAATCTGAGACTTCAAGATTGTTTGTGTGTTCCAAATGTTGATGGCCTGAGGCAGAGGATTCTTGAGGAGGCACACAGTTCGCGGTATTTTGTTCATCCTGGTGCTACGGAGATGTATCGTGATTTGAAGCAACATTTCTGGTGGAGACGGATGAAGAGGGACATTGTGGAGTATGTGGCTAGGTGTCTTAATTGCCAGCAGGTTAAATATGAGCACCAGAGGCCAGGGGGCCTACTCTAGCAGATGCCCATTCCTGAGTGGAAGTGGGAGCGCATTACTATGGACTTCCTGGTTTGGTTGCCTCGGACGTTGCGGAAGGTTGACGCGGTTTGGGTTATATTGGATAGATTGACCAAATCAACGCATTTCATCCCTGTGGCTACTACTTATACTTCTGAGAGGTTAGCTCATATAAACATTCGAGAGATAGTCCGGTTGCATGGTGTATTGGCGTCCATCATATCATATCGAGGTCCTCAGTTCACCTCACACTTCTGGAGAGCATTGCACAGAGAGATGGGTACTCAGATAGATCTCAGCACAGCATTTCATCCACAGACTGATGGTTAGTCGGAGCATACAGTTCAAATATTGAAGGACATGCTCAGAGCATGTGTGCTTGACTTTGGAGGCTAGTGGGACCAGTTCTTGCCTTTGGCCGAGTTTGCCTACAATAATAGTTACCAGTCCAGCATCGAGATGGCTCCATTTGAGGCTTTATATGGTCTGCGATGTCGTTCCCCTACCGGGTGGTTTGAGCCTGGTCAGACTAAGTTATATGGTATAGAACTGGTGAGAGATTCTTTAGAGAAGGTGAAGTTAATTCAGGAGAGGCTCCGCACAGCCTAGTCCAGACAGAAGAGTTACGCAGATCAGAGGGCACGTGATGTGTCATTTATGGAGGGAGATAAGGTTTTGCTGAAGGTTTCGCCGATGAACGGTATTATGAGATTCGGGAATAAGGGCAAGCTGAGCCCGAGGTTCATAGGTCCTTTCGAGGTATTGAGGTGAGTTGGAGAGGTTTCCTATGAGCTTGCCTTACCTCCCAGCTTATCAGGAGTCCATCCGGTATTCCATGTATCTACGCTCCGGAGATATCACGCCGACTTCTCTCACGTTGTTGATTTCAGTACTATTCAGTTAGATGATAGGTTGGGCTACGAGGAGGAGCCAGTTGCTATTATTGATAGACAGGACCGCCAGTTGAGATCTAAGAGAATTTCTGTTGTAAAGGTCCAGTGGCGGGGCCAGCCGGTCGAGGAGGCGACTTGGGAGTCCGAGGAGGACATGCGNGATGAAAGATTGGGCTACGAGGATGAGCCAATTTCTATTATTGATAGACAGGACCGCCAGTTGAGGTCTAAGAGAATCTCTGTTGTAAAGGTCCAGTGGCGGGGCCAGCCGGTCGAGGAGGCGACTTGGGAGTCCGAGGAGGACATGCGGAGCAGATATCCACAATTATTCAGCAATTCAGGTATGATTCTAGACCCGTTCGAGGACGAACGTTTGTTTAAGAGGTGGAGAATGTAACGACCCGATCGGTCGTTTTGCGTATTCGGACCCCGATTCCCCAAATAATACTTCCCGTAGCGGCTTATCGTGATTTGTGACTTGCGGGGATGGGTGGTTCGGGATTTGGAAGTGTTTAGAATAGTATAGGAACACTTGGTTCCTTAAGGTTGGCTTTTAAGGCTAAAGTTTGACTTCGGTCAATATTTTGAGTAAATGACCTCAGAATCGAGTTTCGACGATTTTAGTAGCTTTGTATGATGATTTTGGACTTGTACGTATGTCCGGAATGGGTTTTGGACGACCCGAGAGCGTTTCCGCGCCAAATAGCAAAATAGAGTTTCCTTAAGTTTGAAATTTGGTTTGGAATGTGATTTTATGTTATCGAGGTCCGAATGGAATTCCGAGGACGGGAATAATTCGGTTATGTCATTCGTGACGTGCCTGCAAAATTGGGTGTCATTCCGAGTAGTATAGGTCGGTTCGGCGCATTGAAACCGAATTCAAGAACTTAGAATTTCTTACGTTTGATCCTAGGGGATATGAGGGGTGATTTTGAGATTTAGCGTAGTTTTGGGTGTTCCAAAGGCTCGAGCGAGTCTGTATTATGATTTAGGACTTGTTGGTATAATTGGACGGGGGCTCGGGTGGGCCCAAGTGCCTCCCGGACACCACACGAGGCCAAAAACCAGCTAAAAATGCAGCTAGTGCACCTGATCTGGTGTGACCGCAGGTGCGGTTACCCAGTTGCAGGTGTGGACCTTCTCTCGCAGGTGCGAGGTTTGTCCGCAGGTGCGGACCCGCAGGTGCGGTCCCAGGCCCCCTTGGCCTTCTTCGCAGGTGCGACTGCTTGGCCGCAGATGCGGTCCAATGGCCGCAGGTGCGAGAATCACTGAAGGCAGTGGTTCATTTAATACGGAATTCCCCCATTTTTCACCATTTTCTTCCCCACCATAGGCGATTTTGAGAGCTTCCAAGAGGGTGTTCGGCCTAGCTACTAAGAGGTAAGTAAACTCTATTTAAATGTTAGATTATTACACCAAAACTTAGGTATATTAACATCTAATTAGTGGAAATCAAAGGGGTTAGAGTGAAAACCTAGGGTTGATGAACTTTAGGGAAATTCACCACTTTTCTACCATGAAATCATATAAAAATTATATATTAATTACCCTTAGGCTATAGGTGGGTGTTATCTTCGAAAATTTACAGAATCTGAGCATGTGGGCCTGGGGTGTATTTTGGGATTTCTTCAAGAATAGTGAATTTACTAAATAAGTAGGAGAATTTCCATACTTTGAGCATGCATTGACGTATTTATATATCACTTGACTAGTTTCGAGTCCTTGGGTGTAAAGTTTGGAGTTTCGGGGGCGTTCTTGGCCGGGAAGTAGATTCTACGCGAGGTCAGTGTCACGCCCAAAACCGGTCCAGGTCGTGATGGCGCCTAACGGCGAGGTTAGGCAAGCCAACGAACAACAATAACCATAAAAATGCGGAATACAATAACAACATGGGGTAAGGCCGTAGAAATAAGCTGAGCCACAGCTAGGCCCAATATATACAACCCCAAATTACCAACATAACTACAACAAGTGTGTGCCATGACTAGTGTCACAGTGTCAACGGGCGGCTACATAGATACAACAACAGAAATACTTATACAAAATATACAAGTCGCAGTCTGGAACAAAA
>ML265838.1:33270-53673 GCA_005239495.1 Nicotiana undulata | reverse complement strand
CGTAGATAGGAATCTTGTAACTCGTAGCTGATAGGCTTAGTTAGTCTTTTTCATTTGGATTTTAATGTAATAGCAGGACCATGAACCGGAGTCTCGGACGGAACCTCGCTTGACTCTCGAACTCATCACTCCAAAACTTCCAGAACTACACTGGCCTGATTCCTTTATAGCCAAGGATATGTAGGCAACCTCCGAAGCAAGGTTCGGTCAAAACTTTTTCAAAATGCTTCCAAATGGAGTACCAAACGGGAAAAACTGCTGGTGGTTGCTCACTTTATCTTTGTCCGAAAACTCTTCATGTTCTCGAGCAAAGAGGGGCAGCTGTGAACACCCAATTTTTGCCCCGCGTGTAAATTACTCCTAAAAATAATTAAAAAATAACTTTTAATGAATTTTAGGAACTTTTCTTTATTTAGTTGCATTTCATGCATGTTTAATATTTTAAAATCATAAAAAAATCATAAAAATTGTCACATTTTTCATTTCATGTAATCTTAGGTTTAATTTGCATTTTTAGAAACTAATTACCCTTTAATTGATAGATTAATATATAATAGTCACAAAAATATACATTAGCTTAATCAATTTGTTTATTTAATTAGTTAAAATATTAATTGGGTCATTTTGATAAATGGAATTTAATTAGTAGTAAGATGACTATTTTTGAAAGATAAAATTAGCCCTTGTTTCAAATTGGCCCAATTTCAGAGGCCCAAAATCTCAGGCCCAACCAAATTCCTCACATTACAACCCTAATCCCCTCATCTATATAAGGAGAATCTAATTAGACTAAAAGGGGACCGACCCCTAAGAAGCACCGTTTCTCCCTAGACCTTACCCATCTTCTTCTTCAAAACAGATCCCCTACTCCCCTTTTCTTCTTCTTCTCCATTCCTACTCCTCTTCCCAATAGAGACAAAGAAAATCAGATTTATCCCTCCTCTGAAGCGCCGCTTGGAGAAGAAATCTCGAATGCCGCATCACTCATTTTTGAACAGCAATTTCATGGGTACTTAGATACGGGATGCACTGGTTTCATCTTCCACAAAATTTACGGAGCTTTTCTAACTTTGATTTCATTTTTCATACCATGTGAATTCCATAGTTTCTTCTATTTAGAAAACAGAACACCAGTCTGCTACTCTATCTCTTGGTAGTCGTCATAAGCGAGACTATCGTTCCTGGCTCAAAGGTTCAAGTCCCATTTGATTTCCGATAGAGGTTTTTGCCTGATTTGTTGATGCTGAGCTCCTCACGTTTTTTATGCTAGTTTTGTTGCTATTGAGACTCCTATTTAGTTCACCTCTTCTGTTTATCCCCTGCATTTAAGGTACACACAGAATCCCATTTTTGTCATGCTGATTTGTAGGATTGATTTGTCGATTTACCTCAGCAATGTTGAATGAATTCTCTTAAATATGAGGTTCTGATCTTATGTATTTAAAATGTCTCATGTTCGATTTGTGTGATATGAGCTTATTTGAAAACTTTATGAGCATGATTGTTTTACAGAATTGTTAGGATTAGTGTGATCGAATTAGTATATTTCTCCAAACATTGAGTTCTAATTTAAAAACTTCCATAATTAGTTCATGTGTGACTAGAACTTAAATATAGGCTATGGAATTAGTATTTTGCCTAATGATTAAGAAAGATCTGAAATGCCTTCTGTTGACCACGGCAATTTAAGAGTTGATTTTGCTGACATTGTTTGAACGCCTTTGTTTGTCTTTGTTTTGACCCTTTTTTTTATATCATGTTATTTCAAATGGGATCATTGCTTTCTTTTAATATGTCTGCATTAGTGAATAAATAACTAAGCTTTGATATTGTAATTGTGCATTAATTTGGTTCATATTTCGTATGAGGTGAAAACATAACTCAGGATGATCAAAAACTGTAGTATGCTTTAGGTGTATTAATAAATATATTATTGTAATTATGTATACGTTCGCGTGACATAATTTAAGCGCCGATTTTCAAATAAATTTAAGGTATGCGGTCACGCAACTTCGGCCAACAATCTTAATAATAATAAAATATTTAAAATTGTGTATACGTTTACGTAACACGAATAAAGATTAAAATGAACACTCGTAGGGACACTTTTAGGAACGGATTTCTAAAAATTATCGGAACTACGTACACGCCCGCGTGACGTGATTTCGGTTTCTTTTTGACAATAAAATGAAAAATACGCACTTGAGCAACTTTGGTTATCTCTTTAAATAAATTTAGTGTCGAAAATTATGTACACGTCCGCGTGACATGATTTGTGACACATCCCAATTTCCACGGGTTTACGCATACGTGACCCGTCTCAAATAGAACTCTTTGAATACAAAAGAATAATAAAAGCGGTAAAAATATAAAAACAAAATGCACATAGGTATAAAAGCAGTAATTAAATAATTTAGGCCAAGTTTAATCATTAAGCGACCGTGCTAGAACCACGGAACTCGGGAGTGCCTAACACCTTCTCCCGGGTTAACAGAATTCCTTACCCGGATTTCTGGTTCGCAGACAATTTAAACAGAGTCAAAATTCCTCGACTTGGGATTTTTAATAAATAAATGGTGTCCCGGAACACCGTAAAAAATCCGGGTGGCGACTCTGAATGAAATAAATCCCAAAATCGAATAATGTCACTTGAAGTGGAAAAACTCCCTTATTACCCTCACCGGTGAAAAAGAGGTGTAACACTTGTGAATTGTTTTGATTTTTGCTTACTCTTGTTCTTCTCTCATGTTTGGCTTTTTATGCTGATGATTGTGTTTTCCTTTGATAATTTACTGATGATTGTTTTTTACTCGTCAATTCTGTTTTTTTGCTAAAACTTCTCTTGAAAGTTGAAAGACCGAATCATGTCTGCCTTAATAATAAAGCAACTTGAGTGAATAATGCTAAACATAAAATTTGGATATGAGAAGCTTACTAGAATAACCTAACTAGTAAGATCCCTCACATGTTTAAGTAAATTCACTAAGACTTGTTAGCAATGTTCTCACCAACTAAGAATGAATCTCGTTGATGTCCTTGTCTATATAAAACTTAATTATGAATCTGGAGTTGTTTGGGAACCTAATAGAGTAAAAATCATGCCATGAGGGCTAACTGTTGTATATGCTTGCCTTGGACAGTTGGACTGTTTTGAGCATTGCTGAGATAACTGTTGAAGTACTATGAATCCAATTAAAGATCCCAAAATGCTGAGCCCTTAAAATAAGTACAAAAACCGTGAAACATGTTGCTCAGCTAGTGTGTGTGTGTGACTGTGTGTTGCTATTGTTGCCTCGTTGCTTGATTCCTTTTAAATTTAAACTCACAGTGACACAAACGGATGGCTGAAAATATGATGATTGATAAGGTGATTGGTGAAAGTGGAGCTTCTAATTCAAATGCGACATCACAATCTCAATCAGCTCAGTCGACATTAAAGTGTTGCATCCGAATGTGCATTTAGCACTGGAGGGCGTATTCTTGATTCATTTAGGAGTTCATTGACTCCTAAATTGGTGAAAGTTCTATTGTGCCTTCAAGATTGGCTTCGGAGTGAGCCATTACCTGTAAGTGTTGAGGAAGATTTAGATGTTCTCGAGCAACTAGAATAAGGTAGCAATATTTTAATTTGTTTGATTGTATATTATTTTTATAAATAGTTTATTTAATAGTTTTGTTGTTTGACTTGTTAATATATATTTTCATAGATTTTTCCAATCTTGGAAACGAACCTTGCGATGATGATGTGTAGAATCTTAAATAGTTGTGAGTTAAAACTTTGGTAAGTTAATTATTCATATCTTATATAACACATGGTATGGTTACAAATATTATTGGACTTATTATTTTTTTTCTTTTTATGTTTAATAGGTGTAACCATGCCTCCACTTTGTGGTCTCAAAGGTATCTCACATGTTTGGAGTCACTATGAAAGGATTGAAGAAGGTGATGATGGATGGTGGAAAGTAAGATGTAATCATTGTCATCTTGTATTACGTTACAATGCACGAGTAACTGATACTAAGTCCTTAATGATGCATGTTGAGCGTTGTTTGGAGCGCAATTTGGTGAAGCCTATTAGGATTGAGTAGTTGTTGTGTTATTTACTTGAATTTGAACTATTAGTACTATGTTTGGACTTTGGACTTGTCAATGTGTTTGAACTATTACTTTGGATGTGTAGCTGTTGGGAAATACAACTGTGTAGCTGAAATATTGAACTGTTTTATCGATGGCAAAGAACTATTAGTTGTGTTGTGTTAGATAGCTGTGTAGATGAAATATTGAACTGTTGTGTTAGTTGATTTATTATGGTGAACACTGCACAGCGACAGTGTAAATGTAATCAGCGTGTAAAGCATCACATTCTTTATATAGTGTAATATTAAGTGTAAACAATTCTAACAATTATGAAGGAATGATCATAAATAATGGTTGATGGCTGTCGTTGCACAACAGGCATCATACACCGTTTTACTACTACTATGATGCCTGATATAAGATCTTTACTTGCCAGACCAAGTGACCAACTACGGTATTGTATACAACAACTTCTGGCAGTTTGATTCTTAGTTTTATATATTGCAAATCTTTTTTAGTTGTTTTATCTTTTCGGGTAAAACGATAACCGAACCGATAATGATCGATAACCGATTAACCGATAACTGATAACCAATATCTTATCAGTTTGGTTATCGGGTTATGATATTTGTAAACCGATAACTAATAGACAAAACTGATAATGTTCAAAACCGTACCGAATCGACCGATGCCCACCCCTAAGTTCGGGTAATCATTTATGACTTGTGGGTACCATTGGTTGAGGTCCTGAAGGCCTCAGGGTGAGTTCGGATGGTTGTCAGATTGATTTTTGGCACTTAAGGAATGCTAGTGTTACTGTTCTGTTATTTCCGCAGATGCAGATAGGTGGTCGCAGTGCGGTCACCGCAGGTGCAGAATCGGCGTCGCAGGTGCGAAGTTTGGACTGGTGGAGGTTAGTCGCAGAAGCGGAAAGAGTACCGCACCTGCGAGCCCGCAGGTGCGGTTGGAGGACCGCAGATGCGGAATGGGCCTTAAGTGAAATTTTCGCATGTGCGAATGAAAGACCGCAGGTGCGGTTTCACTGGTCAGAACATATAAATAGTAGCCTTCGCGAATCTTATTTCATCAAAATTTTCATAAGAGTGGGAGTGATTTGAAGAGGGAATTCAAGGGGACTTCGTGGAGGTAAGAATTTTGGACCTAAAACTCATTTCTATGGTGTTATTTGACTGATTGGATTTGAAATCTATGGAAACTAGTGACTAAAATTGGGGGTTTAGGGCTTGAGAATTGGAGACTTTGATTTGAGGATTTGAGAGGCCATTTGTTGTCGGATTTTGGTGTATTTGGTATGTATGAACTCGTGAGAGTGTAAGAATTTTAGTTTTGCAATTTTTATCGAATTTCGAGACATGGACCCGGGGGTCGGGTTTGGCCAATTTCAGGAATTTTGAGTAAATTTGATAATTTTTTGAGTGGGCTTTGTTTCTTAGCATATATTGATGATATAAATATGATTTTCGTTAGATTTGGACCAATCGGTGACCGGTTCTAGAGGAAAAGGCATTGTGGACTAGGATTTTAGCCAGTTTGAGGTAAGTAACATTTTCAGACTTAGTCCTGAGGGTTCGAAACCCCGAGCTATATGCTATATGATTATAAATAAGGTGACGCACATGCCAAGTGACGCGCGTGCGGGCGTGCACCGTATGATTTGTGGCCTGGATCATCCCATGGAAACATTTAGTAGCTATTATGGATTGATATCCGTACTTCTATCAATGTGGTTAATGTGATCATGCTAGAAACCAGGCTAAGTACTATGTTAAGGCTTCACGCCGATATTGCTGAGACCCGAGTGGTCATTTATTGCTGTCTTCTCATGTGTTTTATTGATGTTATATACTCAGTCCTATCATAGCATATCATATCATGTCTCAGTCTCGGTAATTCTTGATTTTGTACATTTATCATTGGTTCAGGCTAGTTCATGCATCTGTGAGCCCATGTGAGCGAGACTGGAGAATGATGACTAAGTGAGGTCAAGAGCCTGTTATTGAGAGACAATTATAGGATCGGACTGCACGCCGCAGTATGTTATATTAATTATGCCTGGATCTGGCTTATTATAGCGCTTGGGTTGTAGAAGCCCCTCCGAAGTCTGTAACACACCCCCAGTGAGCGCAGTGATGATATTGAGGGATGGATCTTCCTTGGACATGGATCTTGTCCGAGTGTTTGTATTCCGGAGACGGATCTTTTCCGTGGGGGCTGGATTGGCCTTCCTCAGTACTAAGTGACTATGGTCACCTGTGTTTATGTATATTCCGGGGATGGATCTTCCCTGGGCCTTGAGAGCCATATACAATACTGAGTGGACTTCTACGTGAGAGTTGTGAGAACTATGTGCATTCCCGCACCGTTGATACATCAACATGTAGAGTATACTGAGTTATACATGAGTTACTAATCATATCTAACATACTCTGTTTTCATTATCGGTTAGAACTTCGAACATGCCTAGATTCTGTACACTGTTTTCATTACGTTTACTGAGGTTTAGTTTGTCACTACCTCTCAGACCATAGTTTGGGTTCGTTACTTCTAAGTTGGTGTACTCACGTTACCTCCTACACCTTGTGTGCAGATTTAGGTACTTCGGGACCCGATAGTGTTTGTTGATCTGCTGATAGAGTTTCCTGGAGTCTTTGAGGTAGCAGCGGGCGATCACAACCTAGTTTTCTCCTTCTTTATCTTCCTGCCGCACTTTATTATTTCAGACAGTATTATGTCAGTTTTGTATTTCTACATTGTAGTTATAGTAGCTCATGACTCGGTGACACTAGTTCTGGAATTGGTTTTTATTTATGTTTTAATGGTGTTAAACTTTTGAATGATTTTATAAATGATACTTTTTCTGTAAATGTAGAGAATTTCTTAAGGAAATCTTAAATCAAATGAAATGTGTGGCTTGCCTGATTTCACGATAGGCGCCATTACGAATGGGTATTTTGGGGTCGTGACAACTTGGTATCAGAGCCCTAGATTATATAGGTCTCACCAGTCATGAGCAGGTTTAGTAGAGTCTTGTGGATCGGTACGGAGACGTCTGTACTTATCTTCGAGAGGCTGCAGAACCCTTAGGAAAAATCTCACATTCTTGACTTCAGTCGTGCGAATCTGTTGATTCTAGAAAACTAAACTTTTGTTGTTTCATTCTCTCACAGATGGTGAGGACACGCGCTACCGATCAGGGTGACCAGACCCGCGCAGCAGCCGGGACAGTACTTGTGGACCCTCCAGTTATTCCAGATCAGGTCCCAGCCGCTGATGTACCAGTGGGACCGTCTCAGGCACCGACAATGCCTATTGTGATACCGGGTCTTCAGGAGACTTTGGCCTAGATTCTGACCGTGTGCACCAGTCTAGCACAAGCAATTGTTGTTTCTACTACAACCGCTACTTTTCAGGCCGGGGGAGACACTCAGACTCCAGCTGCTTGTACACCTGAGCAGGTTATTCAGGGACTCCAGACACCGGGGGAAGCTCCAACCTAGCCGGTTTCCCCAGCTCAGGATTTTGTGATCCCAGTTATGGCTGACGATGAGCAAAGCAGGTTGGAGAGATTTGGTAGACTTCAGCCTCCGACTTTCAGTGGTGCTGAGGGAGAGGATGCCCAAAGCTTCTTAGACAAGTGTCAGAGGATTCTTCGCACCGCAGGGATATTGGAGATCAGTGGGGTCTCGTTTACTACTTTCCAGTTCTCAGGAGATGAATTTACTTGGTGGGAGTCTTATGAGAGATGTAGGCTTGTTGGTGCAGCGCCCCTTACTTGGCAGCAGTTTTCCACTCTCTTTTTAGAGAAGTATGTTCCCCAGTCTCACAGAGAGGATTTGCGTAGGCAGTTTGAGCGGTTGCGTCAGGGTGAGTTGTTAGTGATGCAGTATGAGATTAGGTTTTCAGAGCTAGCTCGTCATGCTTCAGAGTTAGTCCCTACAGACAGAGGATCAGGAGGTTCGTGGATGGCCTCACTTATCAGCTCCGTATTCTGATGACCCGAGAGAGAGTATCGGGTGCTACTTTTGAGCAGGTGGTTGATATTGCTAGGTATATTGATTCAGTTCGCCGCCAAGAGCGAGAGGAGAGGGAGGCCAAGAGGCCTCGCGGATCTGGTAGTTTTAGCAGTGTTCCCTCCAGGGGTCAGTTCCTGCACAGCAGAGGCCGCTCATTTAGGCATTCTCAGCTAGTTCGTCCAGCTTACAATGGTGCATCATCGGGGCATGGTCCCCGCAGCTCTTATCCGGGTTGTTCCTCATTCAGTGCTCTTCCAGCCCAAAGTTCATCTCGAGCACCATCGGTTCAGGGTTCCTCGGTGCATGGTCCTTCTAGTGATTATTCAGGTGCTAAGGGTTCCCTTCAGTCCCCACCATCATTTGCCGAGAGGGGTTGTTTCAACTGTGGTGATCCGGGTCATATCAAGAGGTTTCGTCCCCATCTTTCGGGTGGTTCACTCCAGCAGAGGAGTCACCCGTCAGCTTCGGCACCAGTTACTTCACCACCCGCCAGACATCTAGGGGTGGGGGTCAGACAGTTAGAGGCCACCCTAGAGGGGGAGGTCGATTAGGTGGTGGCCAGGCTCGATTTTATGCACTTCCAGCTAGGCCAGATGTTATGGCCTCAGATGTAGTGATTACAGGTATTGTTTTAGTTTGTCACCGAGATGCTTCGTTCTTATTTGATCCTGGTTCCACGTATTCCTATGTTTCATCTTATTTTCCCATTTTCTGGATATGTACCATGAGTCCTTAGATGCATCTGTTCATGTGTCGACTCCGGTGGGTGATACTATTGTTGTGGACCGTGTGTATCGGTCATGTATGATATCTATTGAGGGTTTGGAGACCCGAGTGGATCTGTTATTTCTTAGCATGGTTGACTTTGATGTTATATTGGGCATGAATTGGCTATCTTCGTGTCATGTTGTTCTAGATTGTCACGCTAAGATCGTGACCTTAGTGATGCCAGGATTTCTGAGGGTTGAGTGGAGAGGTTCTATTGAGTATGTGCCTAATAAGGTGATTTCATACCTGAAGGCTCAGTGTATGATGGAGAAAGGGTGCTTGTCTTATTTGGCTTTTGTGAGGGATGTTAGTGCTGAGGCTCCCACTATTGATTCGGTTCCTGTGGTCCATGATTTTCCGGATATGTTTCCTTCTGACCTGCCAGGCATGCCACCTGACAGGGATATTGATTTTGGTATTGATTTGGTGCCGGGCACTCAGCCCATTTCTATTCCACTATATCGTATGGCACCGACGGAGTTGAAGGAATTGAAAGAGAAGCTTCAGGAGCTCCTAGATAAGGGGTTCATTCGGCCTAGTGTGTCACCTTGGGTGCGCCTGTGTTATTTGTTAAGAAGAAAGATGGTTCCATGAGAATGTGTATTGACTACAGGCAGTTGAACAAGGTTACAGTCAACAATAAGTATCATTTGCCTCGTATTGATGATTTGTTTGACCAGCTTCAGGGAGACAGGGTGTTCTCTAAGATTGATTTGAGATTTGGGTATCATTAGCTGAAGATTCGGGATTCAGATATTCCCAAGACAGCTTTCAAGAATCGTTATGGTCATTATGAGTTTATGGTGATGTCTTTTGGGCTAATCAATGCCCTAGCAGCGTTCATGCATTTGATGAACAGTGTGTTTTAGCCGTATTTGGATTCCTTTGTTATTGTGTTCACTGATGACATCCTGGTATATTCTCGTAGCCAGGAGGAGCATGCTCAGCATTTGAGAATTGTATTGCTGAGATTGAGGGAGGATAAGCTTTATGCAAAGTTCTCCAAGTGTGAGTTTTGGCTTGGCTCAGTAGCTTTCTTGGGNCTTGGTTGGGGGGGGTACTACCGTCGCATTGTGGAGGGATTTTCTTCTATTGCTTCGCCCTTGACCAAATTTACCCATAAGGGTGCTCTGTTCAGGTGGTCGGACGAGTGTGAGGAGAGCTTTCAGAAGCTCAAGACTACTTTGACATCGGCTCTAGTGTTATTATTGCTATCAACTTCAGGTTCATCTACCGTATATTGTGATGCCTCGAGGATAGGCATTGGTTGTGTATTGATGCAGGAG
Organism: Nicotiana undulata; assembly: GCA_005239495.1. Lineage (NCBI taxonomy): Eukaryota > Viridiplantae > Streptophyta > Magnoliopsida > Solanales > Solanaceae > Nicotiana > Nicotiana undulata. The sequence goes on along the minus strand of ML265838.1, from coordinate 43,505 downwards.
GGTAGGGTGATTGCCTACACCTCGCGCCAGTTGAAGACTCATGAGAAGAATTACCAAGTGCATGATCTCGAGCTAGCAGCCATTGTTCACACCTTGAAGATTTGGCGTCATTATTTGTATGGGGTGCATTGTGAGGTTTTCACTGACCACCGTAGTTTGCAGCATTTGTTTAAGTAGAAGGATCTGAATTTGAATCAGAGGAGATGGTTGGAGCTTCTCAAAGACTATGATATCACCATTTTATACCATCCGGGGAAGGCCAACGTGGTGGCCGATGCCTTGAGTCATAGAGCAGAAAGTTTGGGGAGTCTAGAATATCATCCTGCAGCAGAGCGACCATTAGCACTTGATGTTCAGGCCTTAGCGGGTCAGTTTGTAATATTGGACTTATCAGAGCCCCGACGGGTATTGGCTTGTGTAGCCTCCAGGTCTTCTCTTTATGAACGTATCAGAGAGCGCAAGTATGATGAACCACACTTGCTCGTTCTTTAGGATAGGTTCCGACGAGGTGACGCCAGGGATGTGGTTATTGGTGATGATGGGGTTTTGAGGATGCAGGGTCGGATATGTGTGCCTAATGTTGATAGGCTTCGAGAGTTGATTCTAGCAGAGGCCCACAACTCGCGGTATTCCATCCATCCGGGTGCCGCGAAGATGTATCATGATCTGAGACAACATTATTGGTGGGGCGGATGAAGAAGGATATTGTTGGATTTGTGGCTCGGTGTCTCAACTGTCAGCAGGTCAAGTATGAGCACCAGATACCGGGTGGATTGCATCAGAAGTTAGATATTCTGGAGTGGAAGTGGGAGCGGATCACCACCAACTTTGTAGTTGGGCTCCCACGGACTTCGAGGAGGTTCAATGCTATATGGGTTATTGTGGATCAGCTGACCAAGTCCGCACACTTCATTCCTATTGGTACTACTTATTCTTCGGAGCGGTTAGCAGAGATTTATATCCGGGAGATTGTTCGGTTGCATGGTGTTCCAATTTCTATCATTTCTGACAAAGGTACTCAGTTCACATCGCAGTTTTGCAGGGTCGTGCAGAGGGAGTTGGGTACTCAGGTTGAGTTTAGTACAACATTTCATCCTCAGACAGACAGACAGTATGAGCGCACCATTCAGATCTGAAGGACATGTTGCGTGCTTGTGTCATTGATTTTGGGGGTTCATGGGACCAATTTCTGCCACTCGCAGAGTTTGCATATAATAATAGCTATTAGTCAAGTATTCGTATGGACCCATATGAGGCTTTATATGGGAGGAGGTATAGATCTCCGGTTGGTTGGTTTGAGCCGGGTGAGGCTAGGCTATTGGGAACAGATTTGGTATATGATTCGTTGGATAAGGTGAAGTTGATTCAGGAGCGGCTTCGCACGACGCAATCTGGACAGAAGAGCTATGTGGACCGGAAGGTCCGGGATGTGTTTTTCATGGTTGGGGAGAAGGTGCTGCTGAAGGTGTCACCCATGAAGGGTGTTATGCGGTTCGGGAAGAGGGGCAAGTTGAGTCCCCTGTTCATTGGGCCTTTTGAGGTGCTTCAGAGGGTTGGGGAGGTGGCTTATAGGCTTGTTTTTCCACCCAGCTTATCGAGTGTTCATATGGTATACCACGTTTCCATGCTCCGAAGGTATGTTGTTCGGTTCAGCTTGAGGGTGATATGTCTTATGAGGTAGAGTTATTGGCTATTTTGGGTCGTCAGGTCAGAAGGTTGAGGTCTAAGGAGATAGCTTTATTGAAGGTGCAGTGGAGAGGGCAGACGGTGGAGGAGGCCACCTGGGAGACTGAGCGGGAGATGCGGAGCAGATATCCTCACTTATTTGAGACTCCATGTATGTTTCTAGACTCGTTCAAGGACGAACGTTTGTTTAAGAGGGGGAGAATGTAACGACCCGGTCGGTCGTTCCGTGAGATTAGCCCCATTTTTCTTGTTTCTGCTTTATCACGTGTTGCTTAGCTCAGTTATGTTGTGCGTGGTCGGTTGGTTTGGGTTCGGAGTGGTCGTGGTGAGAAATGAGACACTTAGTCTCTTAAGTTGGCTTTATGGTTAGAAAAGTCAATTGAAAGTTGACTATTAGGTAAACGACCTCGGAGTGTGGATTTTATGGCTCGGATATCTTCGTTAGGTGATTTGGGACTTAAGAGTGTGTTCAGAATATTTTTCGGAGGTCTGGAATATAATTAGGCTTGAATTGGCGAAATTGAGTTTTTGGCAATTTCCGATCGGCAATGGAAAAGTAGCTATCGGGGTCGGAATGGAATTTTCAGAAGTTGAAACAGGTCCGTAATGTCATTTAGGATGTGTGTGTAAATTTTCAGGTCGACGAGGTTTGGTTAGTTTCGGCATCGTTGGTGAATTTCAGAAGTTTGAAAATCCTTAGGCTTGAATCATGGGTTGATTTGATGTTTCGATGTTATTTTGGGTGTTCCGAGGGTTCGGCTAAGTTCGGGTGATCATTTATGACTTGTGGGTACCATTGGTTGAGGTCCCGAGGGCATCGGGGTATGGTTGTCGGATTGATTTTTGGCACTTAAGGAATGTTGGTGTTGCTGTTATGTGATTTTTGCAGATGCAGATAGGTGGTCGCAGGTGCGGTCACCGCAGGTGTGGAATCGGCGTCGCAGGTGCGGAGTTTAGACTGGTGGAGGTTAGTCGCAGAAGCGGAAAGAGTACCGCACCTGCGAGCTCGCATGTGCGGTTGGAGGACCGCAGATGCGGAATGGGCCTTAAGTGAAATTTCCGCAGGTGCGAATAAAAGACCGCAGGTGCGGTTTCACTGGTCAGAACATATAAATAGTAGCTTTCGCGAATCTTCTTTTATCAAAATTTTCATAAGAGTGGGACTGATTTGAAGAGGGAATTCAAGGGAACTTCGTGGAGGTAAAATTTTTGGACCTAAAACTTATTTCTATGGTGTTATTTGACTGATTGGATTTGAAATCTATGGAAACTAGTGACTAAAATTGGGGGTTTAAGGCTTGAAAATTGGAGACTTTGATTTGAGGATTTGAGAGGCCATTTGTTGTCGGATTTTGGTGTATTTTGTATGTATGAACTTGTGAGAGTGTAAGGTTTCAGTTTTGCAATTTTTATCGAATTCTGAAACGTGGGCCCGGGGGTCAGGTTTAGCCAATTTCGGGATTTTTGGTTAAATTTGATAATTTTCGAGTGGGCTTTGTTCCTTAGAATATATTGATGATATAAATCTGATTTTGGTTAGATTTGGAGAAATCTGAGGCCGGGTCTAGAGGCAAAGGCATTGTGGACTAGGATTTTAGCCAGTTTGAGGTAAGTAACGTTTCCAAACTTGGTCTTGAGGGTTCGAAACCCCGAACTATATGTTATATGATTATAATTAAGGTGACGCACATGCCAAGTGACGGGCGTGCACCGTATGATTTGTGGCCTAGATCATCCCATGGAAACGTTTAGTAGCTATTATAGATTGATATCTGTACTTCTATCAATGTGGTTAATGTGATCATGCTAGAAATCATGCTAAGTACTATGTTAAGGCTTCACGCCGATATTGCTGAGACCCGAGTGGTCATTTATTGTTGTCTTCTCATGTGTTTTATTGATGTTATATACTCAGTCCTGTCATAGCATATCATATCATGTCTCAGTATCGGTAATTGTTGATTTTGTACATTTATCATTGGTTCAAGCTAGTTCATGCATCTGTGAGCCCATGTGAGCGAGACTGGAGAGTGATGACTGAGTGAGGCCGAGAGCCTGTTTTTGAGAGACAGTTATGGGATCGGACTGCACGCCGCAGTATGTTATATTGATTATGTCTGGATCTGACTTATTATAGCGCTTGGGTTGTAGGAGCCCCTCCGGAGTCTGTAACACACCCCCAGTGAGCGCAGTGATGATATTGAGGGATGGATCTTCCTTGGACATGGATCTTGTCCGAGTGTTTGTATTCCGGAGATGGATCTTCTCCGTGGGGGCTGGATTGGCCTTCCTCAGTACTGAGTGACTACGGTCACCCGTGTTTATGTATATTCCGGGATGGATCTTCCCTGGGCCTTGAGAGCCATATACAATACTGAGTAAACTTATGCGTGAGAGTTGTGAGCACTATGTGCATTCCCGCACTGTTGATACATCGGCATGTAGAGTATACTGAGTTATACATGAGTTACTGATCATATCCGAAATATTCTGTTTTTATTATCGGTTAGAACTGTGAACATGCCTAGATTCTGTACACTATTTTCATTACATTTACTAAGGTTTAGTCTGTCACTACCTCTCAGCCCATAGTTTGGGTTCGTTACTTCTGAGTTGGTGTACTCACGTTACCTCCTGCACCTTGTGTGTAGATTTAGGTACTTCGGGACCCGGTAGCGGTTGCTGATCTGTTGACAGAGTTTCCTAGAGTCTTCGAGGTAGCAGCGGGCGATCGCAACCTCGTTTTCTCTTTCTTTATCTTCCTGTCGCACTTTATTATTTCAGACAGTACTATGTCTGTTTTATATTTCGGCATTGTAGTTATAGTAGCTCATGACTCGGTGACACTAGTTCTGGGATTGGTTTTTATTTATGTTTTAATAGTGTTAAAATTTTGAATAATTTTATAAATGAGACTTTCGCTGCAAATGTAGAGAATTTCTGAAGGAAATCTTAAACCAAATGAAATGTGTGGCTTGCGTGATTTCACGATAGTCGCCATCACGGCTGGGTATTTTGGGGTCGTGACATATGATTTCACCTCTTGTTGGCTTTCTCAAGTTCTCGCTTCTCTTCTCCTTATGTAATATGTCAAGAATAAATTATGGGCACAATTTCATCTCACGGTTTAACAATAGCCTCTCATGACTTTCCAATTAACTTTATGAAAGCATAACCACAATAATGATTCCCTTATCTCCTTTCACTAATAATATTACCCACAAAAACTACAATTGTAGGAAGAGTAATTAGTTTGATGGGTAGAAAAACTAATAGGTAGGTAATAGTAATTAGTTTAGTTTTTGTGGGTAAAACTATAAAACTCCCATTTTTTATTTATAGATAGAGTTAACTTAAAAGGCCCAAAGAGAATAGGCCAAAATGCTGGAGTAGGGGTTTTCATCGATCGGTACGGTACAATATTTAGACATTTGGGTTCGATATTTTTTGGTATTCAGTTTCTTAAAATGCAATGCCAATACCGTACCTAATTAAATTCGGTATGATTTGATTTTTTCTCCTTTCGCTTTCGGTTTATTCGGTTTGGTAACTTCGATTTATTCGGTTTGGATACTAACTAGTGCACATAATCATATATTGTAATATTGTAAATAAAAGTACTCAAAAGTACAAAACTAAAAATATTTGTTGACAAAAGTCTTGTCCAAAACTAGCAAATATCAACCCAAAGGGAGAAAATTATACATAAAAGAATAAATTTGATCATTAGAAATGTCTTGCTACTTGCTTAGAGTTAATTGATGAACTTAGAGAATAAAAGAAAGTAAAATTTTAGATTTTTATATTTATGTTATAATTAATAATATGTGTATTGTGTAATATACTATATATTTCGGTACGAAATCGGTATATCAGTATTTTATTTTAAAATACCAAATACCATATCTAATACCAATATTTTTTAAAACTTAAACCAAATATAATACCGAATATCAAAATATCGAATACCAAATATCAAAATTTTCGATTTCGATACGGTAATTCGGTATTTACCAAATTATGCACAGCCTTATGCTAAACCCAAGTAGAGGCTTTATTTATATATGAGAAATATATTTTTAGTCGTTCTCAAAAGTGATAGCCGACGAAATATATAAGTTTTGCATATATGTGTATTATGTACATATAATATACATATTTATATACTTTGTGATTAGCTTATATAATTAGCTTCGGCCGATAAATCAATTTTGTATTTTGCCCTTTATATATCTCCTATTGTAACTAGGTAGAGTACTTCCCATTTCCGACGCCATAGTAAATAAATCGACTTCTAGGCATCTCCATTACTCCATTTTGGCGTGTTGTTAATAGTGTATTAACTATATTGGGTGCCTTGAGGCAATTGGTTGAGAATGGTCCTAGTAATATAAATTCGAACAAACACCCAAAGTTTAGTACTTTAGCGACCACCATTAAATACTACAGTAGTAGTAGAGATGTTTTTCTTAGCATGTTCTATTTATATTCACAACCTTAAATATGGACCGGTCCATAAAGTGCATCCTTCCATAACTATTCCTCTTATTATATATATACTCCTATTTTTAATTGATGTGATTTATTTTTTAATCTATCCCACAAAGAATTAGTTTATTTTATATTTAAAAAATATTTAATTTTAAACTTTTTATAATATAGCCATAGAATATTTATAATTTGGTTCGAATCATAAATTTTAAAAGTATTGTTTTACTTAAACTCTGTGCTTAGTCAAAGTACATCAAATACAACGGGACGAAAGAAGTATCATTTACTTTCTTTACTATTTCATCATTTGAAGTTTGAACTAAGCTAGACTTTGCAGAGTATTTTGAATGAATTCTCTTCATTGTATACTTCAATATGTGGTAGAAGTATTTGGAAAAAAGCTGCAATTGGAATACGCTCAATTTATCCAAATGATTACGTAGTTCTTTTTTTGGATTAGTTTCCTAGCTACTTCCTTCGAAGTCAAATAGTAAAGGTTAACTTCATAAAATTTTGAATTTTACTTTGAATTGTTTTCAATATGTTCAAATTTTTGTATTTTATACTAAATATCAATGATCATGATTCATGATATGTTTCTTCTTTTTGTAAACTTGTCGCATATATAGGGCTTTCTTTCTATGTATTATATGCTGTGTGAGCTCCATTAATATTAGGAAACTTAGAACTTTGGTATTTGTGACATTGTGTGTTCTTGTTCATCTCTAAGCTTTTGAGCGTGACAGCGCATTTGGATTTTTTCTCTAGTTGTTGTGTTATTCAATTTGTTTTGACGTGGATTGTTAATCTTTGTTGTACAACTAATTTCTGTAGAGATCTAAAAGTGGATCTACGTTAAAATCATGGGTGAGCATTTGGGCAGTTCGAATTGGATATGAGAATCTCGATTGAATTTTTGATTTTCGGATTGAAAAGATGACAATCCAAATCTAATTCAAATAAATTGTGATTGGATCAGATTTTTTAAGTTCGGTTTCGAATTAATCGGTTTGGATATTATGAATTTTCGGTTTCGAGCATATAAGTTGAGATATTTCTATTTTTTTATAAAAATGAATATCCAAATGAAATATTCATCTTAAATTGCCTAAAAGGTTCCTCATTATTGTCGCAATCATCCAAATAAAGTATTCAAATAATGAACTTATTATTTAAAAAATGAAACAGAGACATTAATACAGCCTATAAGAAGTAGTAATAGTAAAATCTGAAAGTACAAGGGGGGCGGGGGGGGGGAGGGGAATTGTTGACTATTTATAATTTAGTCGACTAACACAAGTATTAGTTGAATGACCATAGCCCAGAATGAAAGTAAACAGTAAAGAGAAGTAAAAAACACACAATAGTTTATACTAGTTCGGTACTGTTGAGGTACTTACATCTAGTTTTCCTTGGGTCACAAGGGTTCCCTTAAGATCTTTGAACAAAGTTACAATACATATGGTTTTAACGCGTTCACCACCAACGAACAGTATCAACACTTGAGTTCAAAATAGTTGACACAACTCTCTTTTGTGTTCTAGATTGCCCTATCTTTTGAGACACTGATAACTAAGGATTACAGTGTTTGAACTAAGAAGTAGATAGACTTAGAATACAATGTGTGTAGTTGCGCAGTCTTCTCCTTGAAAGATCAGCCTTCTTATAAGAGAGAAAAGAGTCGTTGAGTCTTTAGCGAAATCAAAGTACAAGATCTTTGATTAAGGGATTTGACCCAAGGGGTGCCTCTTCGAACCTGGCTCTTTGAAGAGCCCAGATTCTATTGTGACCTTCCTTGTCACAGCTTGATTTAAGGAGTCGTTTATGCCTGGAGTAGCTTGATAACTAGGGATTTTACCTTATTTTACACTCTTTCGTACTTAAGTTTTGGATAAATTGTATGCAAAATAGTCCCAAAGGCTTATTTGTTGTGCTTGTTGCAGGGTTTAGTCAAAAAGGATGATATATAGTCAAAGACCTGCTAAAAAATGAGTGAAACCTGCACAAGTACCAAGATCAAGCACATGCAAAGTTATATTGACCAATGCGGACCGCGGTCCACTTTATGCGGTCCGTACTGAAGAGATTCAGAGAGTGCTTCCCAAGGCCAATCCAACGTGGTCCGCGGTTGAAAGATTCAGAGAAGATGTTTCCAAGGCAAAAGTGTAACGACCCGGTCTGTCGTTACGTGAAACCTGCATTATAATTGTTGTTATTGACTTATTATAGATTGGTTATTCTATTATTAATGTGTTAGAGTTGATAGGCTTGGAATCGGAATGGTTAAATGAGAATTCAGGCACTTAGTCCTTAAGAATAACCTTAAAATGGAAAAAGTCAACTAAGAGTTGACTTATTGGTAAACGACCTCGGAATGCGGATTTTATGGCTCGGATAGCTTCGTTAGGTGATTTGGGACTTAGGAGTGTGTTCAGAATAATTTTGTGATGTCCGGTGTAGAATTAGGCTTGAATTGGTGAAAGTTAGTTTTTGGCGATTCCGGTCGGCAGTGGAAAATAGGCTATCGGGGTCGGAATGGAATTCCGACAGTTGGAACAAGTTCGTAATGTCATTTTGGACTTGTCTGCAAAATTTCAGGTCAATCGGAGTTTATTTGGATAGTTTCGGCATCATTGGTGAATTTTAGAAATATCCAAGTTCTTAGGCTTGAATGCGATGTAAATTTGGTGTTTTGATGTTAGTTTTGGTGTTTTGAGAGTGCAACTAAGTTTGAATGATGTTATGGGATATGTTGGTAAGTTTGGTTGGGGTTCCGAGGGGCTCGGGATTGATTTCGGATGGTTAACGGGAATTTCGGAAGTTGGAAATTGCAGCAAAAAGCTGCTGGTGTGAAATCACAGAGATTTCCGCACCTGCGGAAGGTTGACCGCAGGTGCGGGATCGTAGGTGCGGTGGAGAACCACAGGTGCGGTCTCGCAGGGGCGAGTAGGGAGCCGCAGGTGCGAGTAAGTAGGTCGCAGGTGCGGAAATACCTAGGCAAAAATATATAATTAAACCCTCCACGACTTAAACCCTTATTTCACTATTTGTGTACGGACAGGGAGCTTTGTGGCCGAATTTTGAAGGAGAAAATCATTGGGTATCACAGAGGTAAGAAATTTGATTGTTAAAACTTGTTTATGGGTGATTATAAACCATAATCCCAACCTTTAATTCATGAAAAATAGTAGAAAAATAGGATTTTAGGGCATGAGATTATGAGACCTTCAAGGGTCGATTTGAGGGGTCAAACGAACTCCGATTTTGGTGTTCTTTATATGTACGGAATCGTGAGAAGATGAAGGACAATTTTCTGTAAAAATTTTTGAGTTTCAGGACGCGGGCTCGGTGGTCGGGTTTTGACCGGTTTCGGATTTTTGAGTTAAATTCGATATTTTTCAATTGGAAATTATTCCTTAAACATATGTTGATGATAAAAATCTGAACTTGGTAGATTTGGAGCCTTCGGAGGTTGATTCGAGAGGCAAACATGTTGCAGAATAATTCCGGCTAGTTTTGAGGTAAGTAATGTCTTGAAATCCTATCCTGAGGGTATGAAACCCCGGGCTCTGCATCCTTTCACGGGTTTTGAAATAAAAAGGTGGAAACTTTGGAAACATCTTTCTTGTTTAGGCGAATATTGAGTTGATAAACCGACTTTTAAGCCTATGCTTAATTAGTACTATTTTATTATGATATGATTTGGGTTTTAAGCCGTGTTTGGGGCCTAGTGCCGATCTGTTTACCCCTTGGGGGACTGTTTTACTGTGTTTCCTCACTTGATATGTTGTGATTTACACTCAGTCTTTTCCTGGTAAATTGTTTTGACACTTAGAGTATTTTGATACTATTTCTTGAAAAATGAAACATTATTTTGGGTCGAGAACCCGGTTTGTTTATGGCCTAAGGGCTAATTGAGAGTGTCTGACTGAGTGAGGCTTTCATGCCTATATTGTGAGGAGGCTTCCAGGCCTTATAAGTGATGTGAGGAGGCTTCCAGGCCTTATGAGAAATGTGAGGAGGCTTCCAGGCCTCATGAGAGAGATGAGAAGGCTTCC
>ML265838.1:0-24150 GCA_005239495.1 Nicotiana undulata | reverse complement strand
GAGAGGGGAGGAGGGAGGGGGGGGGGGAATTGTTGACTATTTAAAATTTAGTCGACTAACGCAAGTATTAGTTGACTGACCACAACACAGAATGAAAGTAAGCAGTAAAGAGAAGTAAATAACACACAGCGATTTATACTGGTTCGGTACCATTGCGGTACTTACATCCAGTTTTCCTTGGGTCACAAGGGTTCCCTTAAGATCTTTGAACAAAGTTATAATACGGATGGTTTTAACGCGTTCACCACCAACGAACAGTATCAACACTCGAGTTCAAAATAGTTGACACAACTCTCTTTTGTGTTCTAGATCTCCCTATCTTTTGAGACATTGATAACTAAGGATTACAGTGTTTGAACTAAAGAAGTAGATAGACTTAGAATACAATGTGTGTAGTTGCGCAATCTTCTTCTTGAAAGATCAGCCTTCTTATAGCAGAGAAAAGAGTCGTTGAGTCTTTAGCGAAATCAGAGGCACAAGATCTTTGATTAAGGGATTTGACCAAAGGGGTGCCTTTTCTAACCTTGCTCTTTGAAGAGCCCATATTCGATTGTGACCTTCCTTGTCACAACTTGATTTAAGGAGTCATTTAGGCGTGGAGTATCTTAAATCACGAGCGCAGTAATTGCTGACGATCTTCTTAATTAGAGAATCCATGATTGGCAATCTGAGTTTCCTTGATTGAGGACCAGTCAATCTGCTTCTCTTGATTGTCCATGAATGTAGTAACAACATCTTCATTCTTTCCTTACTTGCGATTTCGAATCCAGTAGCAATCTTGTTGAGCATCTCCATTCTTTCCTGTTTGTTTGTCCTGCAAATATAACATAAGATAATGTTGTCATAATTGAAACTTAAACTTAAACCTATCAAAATCATGTCGAAATAGAAAGTATTCTGATAGTAACCTAGTAATTACTGTTGAATATATGAGATAGGAGTAATATCTAATGGGTAGGGTACTGAACTTACTACTATTGACATATGAATAATGGACTAAATATAAACTATAAAATTTTCGGATTTTCGAATATTCAAAAATCCCTAGTATCAAATCCAATATCCAAAAATTTTAAAAATTAAATCCGAACTCCAATTTGTAATTCGAAAATCCAAACCAAAAATCCAAAAAATTCGGATTTGGGTTTGCCCAAACTATGCTCACCTTAGTTGAGGTGCAATAACATTAATTTTCCAAAAAAGCCTTCTCTCTTCTACATTCTCTTTATCTATTATACACGAGCTCACTCTCATCAAGAACAATAAAATAATTCTTTTTCACTTCTCTTTGTTCTCGTGTTCTATAAAATTTAGGGGTTCGAAATACAATATCAGCAATAATAATATACTAATACAGTTCCACAAGCGGGGTCTAAGGAGGGTAGTATGTATGCAGACCTCATCTCTATTTTATAGAAATAGAAAGATTGTTTCCGATAAAATCTGTCGTCCAAATATAAATGTTCTAATTATTATGCTTTAAGCTAAACTCAATTTACTTTGGTTGTATAAAGTAAATTTACGCGTGTAAAATACACATTAAATCACTATAATGACAAATTTCTTAAACTAGTTATAATAGGACTAATATTTTAAAAATTATTTCCCCAATTAAGAAGGTTGTCTTGACTTCTTAAACAGCGTAGCGTCAGTATTCAAAACTAAAAAATGGAATTTGGGGAGAACGAAAGGGGAGATAGGTAGCTGGTGGGAGCTAAAAACCAAGTGGGTTTTACGTATTGAAGTCCAAAACCCACCAATATCAAATTCGTGTTCCAATCCTCTTTCTCTCTCTACCTCGATGGCTTCGCTTCAAGCTCTTTTAAATACTATTCGCTTTTCATCCCTATCCATTTTCTTCTTCCCTTTTTCCTCGCTTTTTCCATGGCTTCCCTTTTTTCTCTCCAAACTCCCAGTTTCCACAATCAGTAAGTTTTCTCTATTGCCGCCCATTTTCTCTTTATCTTTGAATTATGTTTATCAATTCCATTTGTTGAATCCTGAAATCCCTCAGCTAACCATAAGAGTCAACGAATTTTTCGCCTTTGATATTTCTTAATTAAGTAATGTGCTTCGTGTAGATTTACTGTTAAGTATTACATTCATTTCTGAGACGGAAATTCAGGGGCAATAATGTGAATGCGCCCTCTGTGTTTGGGGAACTATTGAAGTATAAATTAATGGAGTAGATTTGTGGATTTCTTTTTGTTTCATGAATTAAGAGATGAATCTTTCAATTAAAATGGAAATGAAGAAGAAACCTTGATCTATAAAGCATCATCAATCTCTCCTTTGTTCTTTCGTTTATTTAATACTCCACTAAGGAAACTTATTTAGAGAATGACGTGATGGATGAAAATATAACACTAAAATTAGAGTAAATTGATTGAAACATAGAGTGATATGCGATATGAAGATGTCTAAAAAGTGAAGACAAGTTCTATAGAATGACATTCATTCACGTATTATATGACAAGTTATTAAGAAAGATGTGCATATGCAATTATAAAAGATTGGACGAATGACAAAGGGGACAAGTAATACATATTGAAAATAGAAGGAGAGAAGATTGCTTGAGATGTGATCAAGTAACTATGATGATTGAGGATACTAAATTGGAGATGAGATAGGGACCTAAAATCACATGGAGGGAAGTTGTTTCATAAGATATTCAATCTTGTGAAATCAATGTGATTTTAGCTAATAACAAACTATAATGCAAGCAAATGGTCCATATAGCAACAACCAGTTGGGATTACTGTTCAAGGTTTAGTTGTTTTACACTTACATCAAGTTCGGTGTTTGGCGAAAGTATTTTTATTCTTCTAATAGACTTGTATATCAATATGGAGATACTGTGAGATTTAGAGAAATTCTATTTTTAGATAACTCCTAAGTTACCTCAAAATATCATTTATTTAGTATTCGCATGAAATGAATCCAAATTGAGTGGCACGGACATAGTGACTCATATAGTCAACCCCAACTAGTTTGGGACGGAGCATAACTGGTTTATTGAAATACTAAGTGTAATAGGAAAATGTCTTAGTGCTTACAACCGAACAAGGAAAGAAAAGGTTTTACTATTATCATTCTTGACTTGCTCTAGATTTGCATACAATGGTGGTAAATCCAAAATGGAAAATGCAAGATTTGAAGCTTCATTGACGGTTGTCCTTCATCAAGTCATAAGTTATCACTTAATCACCTCAGTTTAGCTGTCTGAGCTTTTGTGTTTGAAGGGAGTGTAAATCATTCCACTGAAAAGCTTACTATCAACCTTAGATGAATTTGGCGAGGAACTTTAAACACCATCTGAAGGAAAGACCAAGCAAGTCTACTAGGTTTAGGGTTCTTAACTTGAAAGCCCCAGTCAGAAATCTTTAAATTATAGATAGATGCATTTGCATAGGTTTAGACTTTTGTGAGAATACAGAGGTAGATTATGAAGGTCCTTGAGACCTCTGCTTCCTTTTTCAGCCATTTAATAAAATACAACATTGGCTCTTTTTTGCTGCAGAGAAATCGTCCGATCATGGAACTTAGAAAAATCTGGGTGTAAGAAACTATGTGCATCAAATATATATGTGAAAGACCGCGGATTTGGCTGTCTAAAATACATCATTCTGCAAGGATATCTTTCTGCATCATTGTCCCAGAAGATTTCAAGGAAATGCATCCCTTCAGAAGCTCTAGGATCAGTGGCAGCTGCAGGCAACACTGATCAAAACATTATTGAAATGGATCCTTCCTTAACTAGTTGTAACAGGAATGAGCTGGAATTCAGTCGAGTCAATTGTCTTGTGTGGGTACTGCATGAATCTGCGAGAAGCTTTTCAGTTTCAGTGCAGACCCTTGAATTGGCTAAAAATGGGCCTGAGCTTGCAATGGCATGGGTTGGGGTGGATGTGCATGCGTGGCATAAAAGCATCGCGTATCAGGTATGGAAGTGCAGCCTGCAGTTCCGTAAATAGAGATTTTTTGACACACTGCATTTGTTCTTCAGTTTTAGATTGTGAAGGTTGATATCAGAGACAATTTTCTATCTTAAACACTTAGCTCATAACTATGATAATTGGCAAGTTTGCGAACTTTGGAACCTATGCAACAAATAAAAAGCAGATGATGCTACACAGGTAGCAATTTATGCTTTGCTCAAAGCAGCAATAGAAGTGGAAGTGTTTCTTTCTCGCAAACGCAGCAACAGTGCTTCTTCTGTTCATGAAATGTAAGTTTGACTATCTAGAACTTTTCCACATCTGTGTATTATTGCGTGGTTTAAACATTAAGACTTAAGACTATCAATCTCTCGCTCCCTCAGTTTTTATCTTCTCTTCTGATCATATTGCTTCATCATGGAACTCACATCATGAACCCGTTTTTTGTTTACATGTGTTCTATGGAGAAGGAAACTGCACGACACATTTTGGCGGTCTTGTCTTTATTCTTATTTTCATTTTCTTCTCCTTTTTGCTTTTCCTCAGCCTATCCCCAATCACCGACTTACTTGGGGAGCGCATCGAAAGTCAGTTGAATGTGAGGAATCCAAAGTTGGTGCAGTGGTTTAGAACACTGGAGCTGCCAAGGATAGCGGGAATGTTCATTCCCCTATTCAAGAAATGGTCTGTGGATTACGCAGGAAGGTAAGTCCAAAATCCATTCTTTTTTTATCAGGTTATATTTGCTGTCTTCATGATGCAACCAAAGTCTTTTAACAGTAATCTGCTGATTGATATTGGGCGTGTTCTTTATCTCTTAGTTGTTAAAACATCTTATACAGAATTATTCAGTGGTGTTGCAGGAAATATCTTGGCTATAAGTTGTTGCACTGCAGTGAGGAAGTTAGGTTCAGGGCGAGTTTCTTGTCCTTTGTTTTCTGCTTCGCTTGAAGATGCACTAGTAGAGCTCATGAACTTGTCACATAAACTTGTTTCGGTTGATAAGTTGCACTATTTAGCAACCGAGGCTGGATTTGAAGAAGACTTCTTGTTTCATTTTGGTAGAAAGGTTCTGCCAAGCAACAGTATTGAAGATGTAGAGTTTTGGATAGGATTGGTTCAAAGAAAACTCAGTAATGCATTCCACAGAGAAAATGTGATTACAGACAAGCATACTTTTCACGAGAAGGTTAGCGGTTACTAATTGGTTGGAGGCAATTAATGTTGTGAACTATCTCCTTCTTACTCTTGCACAAGAACTGCGGAATACCTACAAACTTATGATATCTCACTGTAACTCCCTTATAAAACTATGTTTCGGTCTTGAAATTCAGAGAAGGAAGGATATGTCTATGATTCTTATTCTCTCTGTTATGTGCGCTTGTTATAAGAAATTTTGTCTTTAATGTTAAAGAAACTCTATCTTGCAACTGGTTCTGAATGGATAAACTTCTCCCTATATCTATAAATTCTATAAAACATATTGATGATAGCAACAATAACAATAATTATGAAATAGTTAGTTAGAGGATTTAAAGGTTTCGCCTGCATAAAAAGATAACGAAGATTCTTCGACAATTTGGATGCATCATTCAATTATGAAGTTGATAAAATAAGTTATATATTGAACTGATTGTAGTTTCGAGGTCTGACAGGCTCAGGAAAATAGTTTAGCTACCCTGGGGCTTTTTGCATATTTGGGAAGAGAGACAAGATTGTTCCTCTCAGAAATGGGTGTAAAGGATCTTGATGAGCAAACTAAAGATTTTCTGAGGTATCTACAATAGAGAGCGTACTTACTTTCCCCTACTCTAGTCAGTGTGGTTTGTTCATTTGATTGAAATTGGACAACTTTTGTGCTTTCTCCCTGCAGTTACTTAGAATGCGGTAGCCTTCTTATGCATCCTGAATTCTCCACTCTGTCTGAGTATCAGCTCTTCATGGAGGTTAGTACTTGCATTAACTTGGAAGACAAAGGAAATAAACAATTGATTAGAACAATTCTCGCAGGTAGTAGCGAATGAAATTGGATGGCTAGACTTTTATGCTGCATCTGCTACCAAGTTTTGTGACAAAAGAAGATCCAAACAACATCCAATTCAAGCAGAGAAAGAAATAATCTTGTACACTGTTTTAACTGTATGCTATGATATTATAGCTGGATTTGCTCACTATAGCAACTCTGCGCAGCAGCCATTAGATGCAGATTTACTGGACTTCTTGCTTCAGAGGTATCAAATCGTTTTGAGAATGCACTGTTGGAATTTCTAAATGTATCTCACTTTTTAGCTGATTTCCGTCAATCTCTTTAGTCAGAGTCTGCTTTCTGGATGCCTGGAGGACTACTGGGCAGCATATGATAGAACAGGGTATGTTGCCTTTAATGGATAAGAGAAGATACCTTCTGTTGCTGCAACCTTCCAATAATGTGTTGTCTATCTCTCTCGAGCAGAGAACTGCAAAAAATTGCTGAAAGAAGTGCATCTGATCCAGCAGCATCTTTGATTATTAAAGGTGGCATGAGTTCATCCATCATATTGGAAGCGAAGGAGAAGCCAACTGAGTTGATAAAAACGGAAAATCATCAATATGGATCTAGATTGAATCAGATACAGGTAGCAGATTGAATAAATAGGGAATAAACCATCAAGAATTCTTGGTCCAAAGACTCTGGATTACTAAATTCGGTGTCCGACAAGAAAATTCTCTCTAGGCGTAGTAGACAGTTCTTACTTTATTCATCAATTCTTTCGAACATTTGTACACAACCTTTTAACTTGATAGTAGTTTATGAAGCCCTTTATAGATTTTTCATTTCTCTTATTGAATGTCAGGCCACCAGCTCCGGTGTGGTGGACCCTTTAACGTTGGTGGAGTTGGATTCCTCCACTTCACCAAAAACACGTCAAAATTTTCTAACAAAATCTACGACCAAGCTGATATCTGCAAGTGCGGTAAGTTACTCCAGTTATTCAATCAAATCAAAAGTGTATGCTCTACAGTTGTTAACTTTGTACTGCATTGTGCTAGGATATCTGGATGGGTACTGAATTGCTCTTTACGGACATATCGGATGCTTTGAGCCTACTTATACAGCAGTTGAAAGGCCGCCGACTAACAAAAAGGGAGGGAGAGAAAATGAAGAGAACGCTGGGTGATATTGCTAACCTTGTGCCCATAACCATCTTAATGCTACTTCCTGTAAGCACCAACTATATGAAACAATGGATTTCCGTCCGTCTGCTCAAAGCTTCAATTTTGGCTGAATGAACTGTTCCACTCCATGCTATATGCTAGAAATGGTTTTAAGGCCTATAGTAATTATACAGATGTCAGAGATGATATGACCATGTTTAAGGGACTAAAAAGTAAGCAGGATAAAATCTTTTTATAAGGCAATGATTCGGAAAATGTGCCATGTCTATCTTGGTCCCAAAATTACTAAAAACTTCCTACTTTTTTGTCTTCTACGGTATTGTATTAATGGAAGTGTATTGATTCTAATAGTTGCTGTACAACCAACTTCCTTCATGAACAACTTTCATCTAGTTTCAGGATGTCAATGTGAAAAATATTTCTTCCCTATTGTTCTCACAAAGAGCTTCTCAAAGATTCACTTTGATAAATCTATCAGGTTTCTGCTGTGGGTCATGCAGCTATGCTAGCCGCGATCAAGAAATATGTACCGAGCTTGGTAACAGTAATCGTTCATTCTAAACATTAATCCTCCCCCTGTTATGTGCTTATATTTTTTTCTTTGTGTTCCCAGATTCCTTCTCCTTATTCTTCCGAAAGGCTTGATCTAATTAAACAATTAAAGAGAAGGAAGAAGAAGGAAATCCAAGCTCGGAGCAGCAGTGACGACCCTTCTTTTAAAGCTGTAAAGTGAATGAAAGCTGTGGGAAACACCTGTATCATCACGGTTTTGGTTCAGCTCAACTTTCTGTAAAGTGGCAAGTAGAGTTGCATATACCTCATTGTAGCCGATGCAAGAAACTAGCTATTAGGGCAAACAGAAAGAGTACTTCGTTCAAAAGCACCTTTACACACAAATCCTGCTAAGTTTAACTCTAGAGAAAGCAACTTTGATCAAGTGTATTTGGTTAGGCATTATCCGACAATTGTTCATATTGGCCATGCTTTAAAATGAAGCTTTCTAAGCTTCAATGATTCATTTGTGTCCAAAATATTTTGATGTGTGTACAGTGATTTGATTCACAATGAATTCAGCTCATGGTGTCGCTATACAACACAGTTAGCATTTTCTTGCACTGAGCCTGAGAAATAGGTAAATGCTTTAACGTAGACAAATGCAGAACACTGCAAGATTATATTCAGGTGCTTCCGTATAATGAGATTCTTTTGTAGCATGGTTGCAAGTACAGAAGATTTTATAAACGTAAAATATGAAAATAATTCTTGTACATTTTAAAGGAGAGAGAAATGCAAAATTTTATTTTCTTTATTTTTGGTTAGGATGGGAGAAAAAATATTCTTCTTGAGCTCACTTAATAGATTCAATGGGAGGAATGAAAAGATAACTTCCTTTTCCTATTCATCATATTTAGCTTCTATTCTTTCTTATGATGCTTCTCATTTAGAGAATAAAGATATTTCCCTGATGTAACTTTGTTTTGACCAGGTTGTTGAATAAGTATTTGTTGCCTTAAAAAAAGTTCCTTATTTTGTAATAAAAAGTACTTAATGCTCTTTTAATTTCAGAAGCTGGAATAGCTCAGTTGGTTAGAGCGTGTGGCTGTTAACCACAAGGTCGGAGGTTCAACCCCTCCTTCTAGCGTACAAGTTTTTTTCTTTTCAGTCACTAAGACAAACCTCTAACTAAAGAGAGTTCAGATTTTTCAATTCGCTTTAGCATTGACAAGGTCAAGTGAGCCACAGGGTTATTTCATAGAAAATCAAACTAATTAACGGATATCTTCGTTTTTCTTCTTTTATTTGTCTCAAATTACAATGAATTTACTACTGAATTTGTAGGATGCTTTGCTCAATTTCCATAACGATCTTTTCTTTTTTTGGGTTTGGGGGGGGGGGGAGGTTTCAATACAAAGGCAGTCTTGAGCTCAGACAACTCACATGACGAATGGATCATGCTGTACGAAGTGTGTTGGCAAGATGATCAATCATTAAGCCAAAAGTCAATAGTTATTGACAAAATAAAACTGGCATTATACACCCTTTAATAACGATTAGCATCGATCTGTTTGTTGGATTATTAATCACACTTTGTTTTCATTACCAAACGTGAATTCGGGAAAGTTTAAATTAAGAGACACTGTCTCCAAAAGCTAAAAAGGTACTTCTGTATCACGAATATCAATACATTTGACTTATATGCAAATTATTTGCTTTATTTCATACTCCCTCCGGTCCAAAATAAGTAATTTTTTATTTGTTTTCACGTAAATTAAGAAATTCACCTTTTAACATTAATTAGCAATATAATTGACCATATTAACCTTTACTATCCCACATAAATACTCCTAACACATACTCAAACACTATTTACTCCAAAGGCAATGTAGGAAAAAAATAATCAATTCATTCTTGAAATCCGAAAAAATTACTTATTTTGGACCGGAGGGAGTAAGTTACTAAATTAACCTAGAGTCAATTTAGCATTTTACTTATGTGCACTTGCGTGGTGTAAAAGAAGTGTAGTTTAAGCTTATTTGCCAAGTTACTTCTTGGTTGTTCCATGTAATTATCCCTGTAATAATTCTTTTACAATATCAGTGCATAAAAGTTAAATACTCTAAAAGATTATATCATACTTGTGTAAAAATTAAACTTTTTTTTTAATAATAAAAACTGAGCATTTTATTCATCTCCAAAAAAGGTACACTGAGCTGAGGGAGTCAAACTATGATATCTCCTCCCTAGTTCATCATGTAAGATAGAATCAACTATCTTATATCATTTTGAGATGGGGTAAAAATTAAACACAATTTCAAAAGATAAAGCTCAACAATATAAATGAAAGACTGCAATCTCATCAAATCTCATGCATCATTTCATCAAAGTTTGAATCTCTACAAAGGCTCGAAAGCAAGAAGAAAAACAATACAAAATGTAAATAGGAAAAAAGAAAGAATATATAAGCAATAAATTGCTTGTCTTTCTTTTTATTACAAAAGGCAAATGGGGTTCATGACACAATCAAATTCAAACAATTTTTTAGAATTCACTAACGAGAGGAGCATGGTCGTAGTTCATGAACACATTGCTGTAAGTTAAACCAGCCAAACCACCACCAACTAGTGGTCCAACCCAGTAAATCCAGTTTCCGGCGAAGTTGCCACTGGCCACTGCTGGACCGAAAGACCGGGCCGGGTTCATTGAACCGCCGGAGAATGGACCGGCAGCTAAGATGTTAGCACCAACAATGAAACCAATGGCAATGGGTGCAATTGTACCCAATGTTCCCTTCTTTGGGTCAACTGCTGTTGCGTACACTGTGTATACCAATGCAAATGTGATAATAATTTCCATTACAACTCCTTCAGTTGCTCCTACTCCAGCTGCCACACCGTGGATTGGAACAGCCTGAAATTTTGATTTAACCATAAATATCAAATTTTGTTACATAAAATGATATAATTAGGACATAAGTATTAGGTTAAAACGGCCCAAATGATGCTCTTAATATGGTGTGCTGTTGTCGGTTTTAGGTCAAACTCGCACGATTTTCTCCAAAAGACCTCACATTATCATTAAGAGTATTCAATTTTTTATTATAAGCAGTTTTTTTTCATTCTTTTTCCACGTGAGATTTTATTCATACATCCAACAATAAGGACTCGTTTCGACATAGATTTTGACCACTTTATTTCAAAAAATATCTAAAAATATTGTTTGTTCATGGATTTGATTTGACAAAAAAATGTGAATTTTTTTTTGAAGAACGAGTTGTTGGGTAAAAATTTTTCTCCGCTCTCACAAACCTTCAATTTCATCAAATAAAATGCATGCCCAAATAAAATTTTAATTTTAAAAAGTTATTTTCAACACAACTTCAAAAACTCTTTTTTTAAGTTTCAACCAAATTTATATCTAAGCTAGCTAAGCGTATATTTTAAGAAATACTAGTATATGCTTAGTAGGACTTACCAATCCTCCAGTGACAAATTTGAGGAGGTAGGAAGCTGCAATGGCGCCCAAAAGCTGAGCAATCCAGTAGAACAAGCCGGTAATAACGGTGATTTGGCCGCCAAGAGCTAAACCAAAAGTAACAGCTGGGTTAACGTGACCACCAGAGATGTTAGCGGCAATAGCAACGGCCACGAACAGAGCCAATCCATGGCAAACTGCAACTGCTACTAGCCCCGCAGGATCAAGAGCAGCATCTGCTGTCAACTTGTCTGCATTAATTTCAACACAGTTCAAATTTATTTAGAATAACAATCAAAGTCAAAATGCCCAAAAGGAGTAACGTTGTTTTACCTGCTATAACAAGTTACTTACTGTAGTATCAAACTCTGCTTGTCACGTAGTATTATGTATACAATAGGTCTTGTAAAAGTTCTAACGTCTGTCTCTATAACAACATCGTTATAGGAGCTAGTAATAGTCATTCACTATATGGAATCAATTTTTATGCTATGTTATAATATATATTCTCTGTAACAGCCTTAATTTACTACGACAGCCAAAAAAAATCTAGATCTGTATATGCTATTCGTTTACATGTTAATTGCGCTATGCATGGTATCATTATGACTTAAAAGTGAGCGTTACTTTCTCGTTAAGAAACTTTACGTACCAATATTAACAAAAACATATTTCTGCATAAACAAAGCTACGTAATGTATTTGAGCTCATTAGTATGTATGTAGTACTTAGTAGTAATAAAATAATATAAATGAAAGAAACAAAGAGAGTTACTAACTGTAGGCAATGGCGGAACCAACTCCGGCGAAGACGAAAAGCAAGGTGGAGATAAATTCAGCAACATAGGCCTTAATAGACCCTGAGCTAACTGAATCGTCAAAACGTCCCAAAGCTATGCAAGGCATTTTCAGAGAATAATAATTTCTTCTATGAAGCAAATTAATTAATAGACGGAGAGCAGATAAAGCTTTTGGATGAGTTGAAGAGCCCTTTTGTCACCTATATATACTGATAATATTACAATAAAATATGGTGTCAATTAATGCAATTCATGACTTTTGCACTGTCTGTAGTATACTGGAGGGTGATACGAGCATCTTTTTTTGTTATAAGGGGTAGTTTGGTAGGATGCGTTACATACATAAAGTAATGTATGCATTAGCTTTGTGTATTCATAATATCTTATTTAGTATACTTTTTGAATTTATGTATCAGTTATGCAAGCATTATATACCCTATTTGATATTATCCAATGCATAACTAATGCATAAGAAACCATGGCATTAATAATCCAATGAGTTTTAATGCATACATTAGCTTAGTTAAGACAAAATTGTCCTTCAAAAATTGCTTGATTAAAGTATGATATTATAGTAATGCAAGTTGGAAATAATTCAAGAAAATGAGAAACAAAATTATATCCTTAGTAAATAAATAAATACTTAGCATATTTTTTTTTATAAATAAATATTTAGTTTTATACTACAATATAGGTAGATAAATCAAATATTTTTTTTAAAACCTTGTTCATATAAAAACAATCCTCAATATATGTTTTTAAAAAAATAAAATAAAGTGATGGACAAGTTATGAAGGTATTTTTGTAAACAAACAATTCTTTTAGAAATTTTACAGTGCTTTAAATCAAATCAAACAATGGATAAAAAATATATTAGCTAACTAATGTCAGCATAACTAATACAAGCAAAACTAATACCAACATTACTAATATATATTCAACATTAGTTTTTTACATCCTACCAAACGACCCCTAAGGAAAATACATAAGAATACACATGAACATGCTTATCTTCCAATGCAGGTGTTTGTTACAAAACTTAGCTGTCACTAACATGCTTTTATGGAATTGTCTCGAAGCTCGTCAATAATCATCCATGTGATCCCATCAATAAGACATTTTGGGTGGGTGGGTGGGTTAGGGAGAAATGTTTATTTTTAGCGGTTTCGAAAAATAGTAGCCGCTAATATATATATTTCTTGTACATATGTATTTTATATACATATTTTATATATATTTACATGCGTTTTGACAGGCAAGTTAATGCAATTAATTTTGGTCGGCTTAAAATAGAGAATTATGTATTTTTAGTCGATCCTAAAAATTATATATATATATATATATGTCTTGCTAAGATACGTCAGCATTGTACCCATTTTTAATTCTCAAAATATCTTTTAAGTAACATTTCCATCTTTTCAATAATGAGGGCATTTTTGTCTATTCACTAATAACAATGTAATTTTCATCACGTGACCTCTCAATTTCTTCCCTCAATTTTACTCCGCAGAATTGTTCTTGTCGATTATTTTTTCGAAGAATTCCTTGTCCCAGTTTCTCCAGCGATGTGATGACCTTATAGGTCATTTAATGTTTTAAAATCTATTTTTGTAATTCGAATCATTACTATTTTTTAAATTTTTTCGATTTGCGTGCACAATCCGTGCGTCTTTCCGGAAGGCTTTTATGTCATAAACTGAGAAAATATGAAACTTTGCTTAAAATTCACTTGAGTTGACGTCGGTCAATGTTTTGAGCAAACGGATCCGAATTCGTATTTTGACGGTCCCGGTGGATCCGTATCATGATTTGGGACTTGGGCGTATGCCCGAAATCGAATTCGGTGGTCCCTAACCCGAGTTATCGCATTTTATAGAAATTTGAAAGTTTAAAGCTTAATGAACTTGAAATGTTTGACCAATGTTTGACTTTTGGATGTCGGGTCCGTATTTTGGTTCCGGAGCCCGGTATAGGTCCAATAATATCTTTATGACTTGTATGTCAAATTTGGTGAGAAACAAAGTTGGTTTGACGTGATTCGGACGTCCGCGGTTGTGAAAATAGAATTTTCAAAGTTTTCTTGAAAATTCCATTTGATTTGGTGTTCAATTTGTAGTATTATGTGTTATTTTGGCTATTGATCGCGCGAGCAAGTTTGTATGATATTTTTCGACTTGGGTCCATAGTTTGTTTAGAGCCCTGATGGCTCGGGTGGGTTTCGGATAGGCTACGAAGTGAATTTGGACTTAGAACATTGCTGGTGTCTACAATTTTTGGTAACTAGCCTCTGATCTCGCAGTTGCGAGATCAGTGTTCGTATTTGCGAACATTCCCAACTTCTGACAGACTTGAATTTGCGAGCCATTTCTTCGCATTTGCGGAAAATGCCTAGGTCACCATAAGTTCGCATTTGCGATCACGAGGTCGCATTTGCGGGAAGACCAGAGTTTTCTTTTGCGAACAAAGCTTCACACTTCCGATAGGAGCTGGGGATGGGGATTCTTTGCATTTACGATCATTAGGTCGCATTTGCGAACTATTCTTCGCATTTGCGAGGAAAGCAAATGTGTGATGGTCTTCGCATTTGCGATAGACTCTTTGCATATGCGGGGCTCGAATTTGCGAACCCTAGGTCGCATATGCGACATCTGCAACTGTACAAATATGACTTAGACGGTATTTTTTATTCATTCTTCGAATTTTCAAAACCTAAAACCTTAGAGGCGATTTTTCCAAGATCCATTCTTCTCCAAATCATTGGTAAGTGATTCTAACCTATTTCCTTTCAATCTTTCACTACATTTCACAAGTTTTCAATCTAAAATCTAGAGTTTTCACGGTGGAATTGGGGGATTTTGGGTAAACTAGTGTAACGACCCGGCCGGTCGTTCCGTGAGATTAGCCCCGTTTCCCTTGTTTCTGCTTTATCACATGTTGTATAACCTATTTATATTGTGTCGGGTCGGTTGGTTCAGGTTCGGAGTGATCGTGGTGAGAAATGAGACGCTTAGTCTCTTAGGTTGGCCTAATGGTTAGAAAAGTCAACCGGAAGTTGAATGTTAGGTAAACGACTTCGAAATGTGGATTTTATGGCTCAGATAGCTTCGTTAGGTGATTTGGGACTTAGGAGTGTGTTCGGAATATAGTTGTGAGGTCCGGAGTAGAATTAGGCTTGAATTGGCGAAATTGAGTTTTTGGCAAATTCCGGCCGGCAGTGGAAAATTAGCTATCAGGGTTGGAATAGAATTCCGGAAGTTGAGACAGGTTCGTAGTGTCATTTTGGATGTGTGTGCAAATATTTAGGTCATTCGGACGAGGTTTGGTTAGTTTCGGCATCGTTGACAATTTTTGGAAGTTTGAAGATCCTTAGGCTTGAATCATGGGTTGATTTGATGTTTCGATGTTATTTTGGGTGTTCCGAGGGTTCAACTAAGTTCGGATGGTCATTTATGACTGCTACTTATTTTTGGTTGAGGTCCCGGGGGCCTCGGGATTAGTTCAGATAGCTATCGGGGAGTTTGAAAGTTGGAAAATGCAGCTGAAGCTGCTGGTTCTGTTGTAACCGCACCTGCGGTTAGGAGACCGCAGAAGCGGAGGAAGAGTCGCAGGTGCGAATTATGGCCTGGTGGAGGATTGGCCGCAGATGCGGAAAGAGGACCGCACCTGCGAGCCCGCAGGTGCGGCTGGATGACCGCTGATGCGGAATTTGGCTCGTTAATGATTTTCCGCAGGTTTCATACCCTCAAGACCAGATTTAAGACTGTTACTTACCTCAACTGCGTAGAAATCCTACTCCGAAATGCTCGTGCCTTTCGAGTCGGTCTCCAAATGCGCCGAATCTAGCCACAAACAGTACGATATAATAAATATAGGATAAAGGGATCAATTCCACAAGAAAACTATTAAATTATAGCCCGAAATACGAAATTGGCTCAACCCGACCTCTGGGCCCACACCTTGAAATCTGATAAAAGTCACAAAACCCAAAATATTATTCACTCAAGAGTCTAACCATACTAAATTCATCAAAATACGACATCATTTGGTCATCCGAATCCCCAAAATCCACTCTCCAATTCTTAAGCCCTAAACCCCCAAGTTTTACTTCAAATCTCGCTAATTAGGTGGGGAAATCAGTGGAGAAACAAGGTTTAAGATCCAAAACGAGTTCAATAAGCTTACCTCAATAATCCCCTCGAAAATCTCCTCCAAAATCGCCTAAGTCCAAGTCTCAAATGTGGAAATAAGACCAAAATCGTGAACCCTTGCTTTTTAAGCTTCTGCCCAGACTTTTCATACCTGCGGACCTCCTGTCATATCTGCGACGCCGCACATACGACGCCGCACCTGCAGAATTTCCATCGCAGGTGCGGATTCCACTTACAATTCCAGGTTTCGCTCCTGCGGCTTCAAGATCGCATTTGCGCCTACCGCAGGTGTGGGAATCCGTACACTTACGGCTAACTCTCGCACCTGCGCCCAGCTGCCCGCTTCTGCGACCATTGCAGGTGCGGGAAAATATTTGCACCTGCGGCTTCTGCTCCACTCATCCTTGGCTGCTTCTGCGGTCCCAACCCCACTCCTGCGAGCTCGCACCTGCGGTTCCCACCCCGCAAGTGCGATTACACCAGGAACAACAACACTTCAGCTGCCCTTTCAAATCCAAAACCAAGTCTGAAACCTCCCGAATTCCACCCAAGACCCCCGGGACCTCAACCAAACATGCCAACAAGTCATATAACTCAATACGAACTTATTCAAACCTTCGAATCACACATAACAACATCAAAACACCGATTACACCCTGATTCAAGCCTAAAGAACTTCTAAACTTCCGAATTTCGCAAACGAAGCCGAAACCTATCAAGCCACGCCCGATTGACCTCAAACTTTGCACACAATTCCTAAATAACACCACGAACCTACTCAAATTCTCAGAAATCAAATCCGACCCAGATATCAAAACTTGCACTGCCGGCCAAAATTGCCAAAATTCCAACTTTCGCCAATTCAAGTCTAATTCTACTGCGGACCTCTAAATCATATTCCGGAGTCGCTCCAAAGTCCAAAATTACCTAACGGAGCTAACAGAACTATCAAAATTTAAATCCGATGTTGTTTACACATAAGATGGCATCCGGTCGACTTTTTCAACTTAAGCTTCCAATTAAGAGACTAAGTGTCTCAATTCAGATCGAAATCACTCTGGACCCGAACTAACCAACCCGGTAAGACATATAACAGGTGTGAAGCACAAAAGAAGCAGAAAATAGGGGGGGGGGGGGCGGGGCTATGACTCTCGAAACGACTGACCGGGTCGTTACAAACTTTCTCTCTTGTTCTTGTTGTGAGGGCACATGGTTTCATAGGGGATAGGTAACATTATTAGATTTCTCTCTATGATGTTGGGTGTACAAGCCATGAGTGCATTGTGAAATTGAGTTGGTTTTTTAGGCTAGGATTGTTATAAACATGTTATCTTTGTTTGCATATTTTTGTAGTATGGCATAAGAAAAAGGAAGTGTATGTGATTGCATATGCTAATGTTTAATTGTTTCTATTTGTTGCTATCAACCATGGTCATTGGTGTATTGTGCCTCAATTGTGTAAAGACAAAGTGCTCAAGGATAGTGTGAATTGTTAGTTGACTCGAGGACAAGCAACATTTAAGTGTGAGGTAGTGATGTTTGGCTATAATTATATATTTTTAATGCATTAGTTACCTAACATTTAGGTGCTTTAATATTAAATTGTACTATATTTGTACTTAATTGAGTTTATTTTATGTGTAGGTACATTGAAGAGGAAATTGAATCAAAGTAAATATTTAAAGTGTATTTTATGCATTAAAATAATGGGCTTATGATTATCTAATGATAAAGTAATTATTGATGACAAAGAAAGAAACAAAGATTGGAAAAGAAGAATTGAAAAAGAAGAGAAAAGAAATGGAAAAGTTAGGTAGCGTAACACTACAAGGAATAAAGAGGCAGGCAACGAACTTGATTTGAAGAAGTAGCTGGGCGACATGAGTCTCTCATCTCGCGGTTAAGCATACTAGGCGCGACCTGACGTGAGGTGTGTCGCGTGGTGACGCGCGGGTCCAATTTGAAGCTTTTTTTAAATTAAAAACTAATCACCCAGGTTTTTATCCCCTGTGGTGTTGAGGGGTTTGGCAGAGACCGTATTCTGTTTATTCATTAGTAAAAGAGTACACAGAGGGGGACATAAACCAAAATCACCCATAAAGACATTGACACTAGGAAAGCTTAAATGGCTAGACCTATGAAATCATAGAAGAGCTACTATTATAGGATATGCTTCGGCACAACAATAGCTTTTTCTTTATCGTTTAAGGAGGTTTAAAGAACTATTCTGCATGTTTCTTTGGTCTAATTCTGAAATTTGGGATCTGTCTTCTATCCATATTCATTATTTTTTTTGGCCTCAGGGGGAAGATCAGATTCGTTGAGGAAGATGGCCTGCTGCGTGAGAGTAGTGGCATGTTTGGACAGAGCATCTGCCACTTCATTTTCTTCCATGTAGCAGTGTTTGATCTTGATACCATGTTGTAGCAATTTTTGTTGGATAAGAGTGATTCCTTCTTTTAGTCTCTATGGAGTATTGTATGTCCCTTGGATCATGTTGACAACCAGAAGAGAGTCAAGTTCCAGAATTAGGTCTCGACAATTATGATCACAACACCAGAGAATGGAAAATAAGGCCGCTTGCACTTCAGAGTAATTGTTAGTCAAGAAATGTACTGGTGCTGCGAAGGCCATCACCATTTGTCCATTTCTTTTCCAATCAACACCCCAATGCCTGCTTTTCCTGCATTTTTCATGAAGCTTCCGTCTGTGTTTATTTTCCATTGGTTATTGTCAAGGGGTTCTCAGAGAACCATAATACTTTTCAGTCTTATCTTGTAGTCTTCTGCCACCTTGCATACATTGTTCCATGTCCAATTCCAGTCCATCTGGCTGTATTTTCAGCCCATGGACATTTTTACCTGAAAAAGAACCTGTTGGCATATTCTAAAAATGGAGATAGTTTTCTTACCATATTTCTTACCACACCTGACCTTCCATATCTCCCAACATATTATGATTGGAGTGATTTGCAGAAGGAACTTATGGACATTGTTTTTTGGCTGTCTGGTCCACCATTGATTTATGATGGATAGAATATTCCTTCATGTGGTCTGAAAACCTAGAGGAGTGGACATAGTGTTCCATACCTTCCTTGCTGTGATGCTGTTTGCGAAGACATGGTTGGTGGTTTCCTCTTCTGGGACCCTGCAACAACAACATCTAGATATAATGTTAGCACCAAACCTTAGCACAATATTATCAAGTGGAAGCCTGCCTTTCAGAATTCTTCATGTAGCGAAAGAGATTTTGAAAGGTAGATGTTTATTCCAAATTTTGGCTAACTGAGGGGAATATTTTTTTTCTTTTTCTTAGTAGTTGGAAGGCAGAAGAGCAAGAAAAGAGTCCTTGGGGGTTGGGGGTCCATATTTCTTGATCCTGGATATGGTTGTAGCCAATTTTAATTCGGTCAATTTCATCAATTACTCTCTGTGGCACGGTTTCTTGAAGAAGTTCCATGTTCCATCTTTGGTTATTGAAGAAATCCTTGACGTTGGTGTTCCCTGGCTTTTGGGGAGGGGGGTTGGATATTGTGTTGATGTTCCCTGATGGTAGCCACCTATCCCACCAAAACAGACTACTGCCCTTGTTGATCTTCCAAAGAATGTTAGCTTCCACTTTGTCTCTGGACTCCATTAGGCTCCTCCATGAGTTAGAGTCTTTAGGGTCCAGCCTTTTACATATTGGGTTGGATCTTTGACAGTATTTGGCTCGGAGAAAATTTGTCCATAAGTTATTTTCCGCCCTGAATCTCCACCATCTTTTTGCTGCAAATGAGTTACATATATCTTGGAGCTTTTTAAACCCAACTTCACCCTCATCGGTAGGATAGCTCATATTGTCCCAGGAGCACCAGTGGTAACTCTTTTTACCTTCTTTTTCACCCCAGAAGAAATTTGCTAGGTCCAATTTGGAGCTTATTTTGTCTCCTTTTTGGTTTTGGATTGAGTTATTTTATCTAGGATTTTATCCCACACTTACAAATACTCATTAAACACAATTTTTAGAAGAATTTTACACCGGGATTAGGATCAAGGGAGAGCTCAGAGCTGCCGTGGAGGCCGGAATTCATCATATTCCATCTTTCTTCCATCAAACTTAGTATTCTATACTTTTTCTTGATGATTTGTTGTTTTACTACCATGTCTATGTGGAGCTAAACTTCACGTTCTAGGATTGTGGTTGTCATGAATATTGAAGTTTACTAATTATATTAACGTTAATTCGAGCTATCATATTTGGTTATTTTTCTAATTCTGTGCATAATTGCTTAATTATTTGGCCAACAACTGAGTTCTATTTACTATATATGCTATGCTTGGGAAAGTTATAGTAGAATTGGAGAGAGCTTGTTTCTAAACCCGTGGCTCGGGGAAAGATTTCGCGGTTAGGATAGGAATATAGCTAACAGTCTTGCTTAGTTGAATATCGTATTATATTCGTTCATGATAGATTCAAGACCATATGAATATAGGGTTGGTATATTATGAATAGACGGATAGTGTTGTGGGAACATGATATTTATATAAACGATCCTGTCAACTAGCAATCATAGATAATTTGGATTAACATGTGTAATTACGAACTCAATAGGATTGATAAACCGACCACAACCCTGGAATCTATATCTCCCTTGGTTATGCGTTTAAATTCCACAATAGTAGTTGTAATAGAAAAGCTAAACTTTGATAATCTTGGATAGTAAATTAATTTTAGTTTGCTTAGTTAACGGTTAACCTAAGTCTTGGTAGGTTCGACATTCCACTTTCGAATCACTTTATTACTTGACGACCACGTATACTTGATTGTACTTCGGGAACCAACATCTGTGGTATATGGAAATTTTGATAAAAGATCATAAATCTAAAGTGAATCCTAAACCTAAACAAAGAAAAGACATAACTAAGTAAATATCTATTAGTACTACACTAGCTTGTTTGGATGGTCGTTACCTATTGTATCGTATTGTATTGTTACTTTAAATACAATGTTTGTTTTGGTTGTTACTTAAATTTTATTGTATCGCATCGTTAAATCTGTCTTTACGTAACAACGAAATGTGTCACTTTATGTAACAACCGATTTAGTATAGTTGCGCCGTTTTCTTGTCTTTTTCTCTCATCTCACTCTTCACTATTATTAAATTATTTTATTTTATCATTTACCCTACCTTTTTATATAATAAATTTAACCAGTATCATAATTTTTCTTTATAATATTACAAATTTATTCTTCATATTGTGTGATCATGAAACAACGGCAAACGACACAATCTATCCAAACATTGTATTCATCAAATGATACAGTACAATATAATACAATATATTTTGAAACGACGGGTAACAACTATCCAAACAAGCTGTAAAAGTGATACCTAAACCTAAATAAATAAAAGTCGTATGCTACCATAAAAAGGAAATAAACGGCAATTTTTAGTTTTATTCCATATAGAAAATTTATTAAAGTTTATAATTACAATTTTATCCAAAATAGAATGCATTTACGAAGGGTAAAAAGGGCTTGGACCATGTCTCCCGAACAATCTCAGTACATATGGCGCATTTTTGAATGAGAAGGCTAAATCATCACCTTATTTGAGGAAGTAGCCATGGAAGATTGGGTCTGTATGGCTTCCTGTTTGAAAATCGACTAAGCGTTGCGCCAAGCCTACTTGTGAAGAGAAGAGTCGTCGGGCTATTGCAGAGTGAAGGATGGGTTAAGTGAAGAGAAAATGGTACTCATACCAGAGTAGTGATCAATAGCACCGCTATCAATGATACACTGTCCACTACTACCGACAAACTGGAAAAACTACTATTGCTATCGATACCATATTAAACCAAAAGCAATTGAACTTGCTACGGCCCTTCATGCTTTTAATATAGTATAGATATAAATAGGCACAAATAGATAATATATATTTAATACACTTTTCGGCTGGCGAATACCAAATTTTAGGCAACCAGCGAATTTTGTATTTTGCACAAAAAAAAAAAAAAGAATGATTAAGAAAAAAGTTGGTGATACATATATGGAGGCACGACTATTGGGGTTTAGTCTACTACGTACAAACAAATATTTGCATATTCATGTCATATATAAGATAATTACAAGAAATTAATTCATTATATTTTTGTACTATCAGTTTATATAATATAATTGAGAGTTTAATCAATAACGAGAAATGGCAAACTCGACGATGGATAGATAATGAATCATTACAGATCTTGCTCCAGTCATGCTTGGTAGTTGCCTGCATTTATAAATCATTTTCCTTACAAGATCGATCTGTATATTCTCTGCAAACTACTGCTTCATTTATTTCTTTACTTATCTCTTCCTTTATAGAATATCATTTTCTTTACAAGTCTGAACATTCATTTCTTAATTTTGTCTATCCAAAGTAACAGAAAAGAGTAACAGTACTCGGAACTTTATTTGCGTGAAAAAGCCTCTCTATCTTTTCAAGGTAGGAATAAAGTTGTGTACACTCTATCCTCGCCAAACTCCACTAGTGAGAATTCAATGGGTCGTTGTTGTTAGTGGTGGATTAATCAATATGCTTAAACTTAAAACTCAAAAATTATCTTTATTATATTCGAAAGTTAAATGTCATAAAGTATTGAAGTACACGTACATATGAGTGAGCAGCATAAACTTTCACACATAAAATAGATATGCTTCAAACTTAGTTTATGTTCTTATGATAATGAGAAAGGCATTAGATTAGACATACTTCTTTTAGTAAGAGGAAGTTCTCTCTCTGTAACGACCCGGTCTGTCGTTACATGAAACCTGCATTATAATTGTTGTTATTGACTTATTATAGATTGGTTATTCTGTTATTAATGTGTTAGAGTTGATAAGCTTGGAAACGGAATGGTTAAATGAGAATTCAGGCACTTAGTCCTTAAAAATAGCCTTAAAATGGGAAAAGTCAACTAAGAGTTGACTTATTGGTAAACAACCTCGGAATGCAGATTATTATGGCTCGGATAGCTTCGTTAGGTGATTTGGGATTTAGGAGTATGTTCAGAATAATTTTGTGATGTCCAGTGTAGAATTAGGCTTGAATTGACGAAAGTTGGAGATTTAGAAGTTCTTAGGCTTGAATTCGACGTAAATTTGGTGTTTTGGTGTTTTTTGAGTGTTCCGAATGTTCGACTAAGTTCAAGTTATGTAATGGTACTTGTTATTATGTTCGTACGGGGTCCCAAGGAGCTCGGGTGAGTTTTGGATAGGTTTGGGCTGCGTTGTGCTCGTTTTCTTATGCTTCGACGTCGTTTCTTCAAGCATAAATGATATCATATAGAACAAATGAGCTCCGATTACTGTTTTGAAAGAAGAATTAGATCCTTATCGTAATTACGGACCCGTATAAAAAAGAATCATCGAATTTGGACATCGTATGAGGATTTTATGGCCATTTTACCAAGGTTGCCCAGATCTTTATGGTTAATGACGAAATTGCCCCTGACGGCGTATTAAAAACCTGCACTATTTGCAAATCTTAAAACCTACATATCTCCTTCATTATAAGGTCAAATTGAGTGATTCAAAAGCCTACATTAATTAGAATTTCACAAGAAATCCATAGGGAGCAGTAAACGCGTGAACAATATATATATATAACTAGCAGTTCGAGTTTTTTTCTAATTTTTGACCGGGGAGAAGCTTTTTGGGCGATTTTTGAAGGAGAAAATCAGTGGGTATCACAGAGGTAAGCAATTTGATTATTAAAACTCGTTTATGGGTGATTATAGACCATAACCCCAGCCTTTAATTCATGAAATACAGTAGAAAAATAGGATTTTGGGGCATGAGATTATGAGACCTTCAAGGGTCGATTTGAGGGGTCAAATGGACTCCGATTTCGGTGTTCTTTATATGTACGGACTCGTGGGAAGATGAAGAAAACTTTTCTATAAAACTTTCTGAGTTTCGGGATGCGGTCCCGAGGGTTGGGTTTTGACCGGTTTCAGATTTTTGAGTTAAATTCGATATTTTTCAATTGGAATTTATTCCTTAAGCATATGGTGATGATATAAATCTGAACTTGGTAGATTTGGAGTCCTCGGAGGTTGATTCGAGAGGCAAGCGTGTTGCGGAATAATTCCGGGCTAGTTTTGAGGTAAGT
>ML265834.1:52471-90878 GCA_005239495.1 Nicotiana undulata | reverse complement strand
ATATTGATACCGTGGTCATACTTCTCGGTGAGCTGCTTTCTCGGCGACTTCCTAGCAGCACCCGTGAGCTCTTTTGTTACATTTCTCCGCTCATTTCATTCAAACGGATACTCTGTATATATTGTAGTCATTGTATATTCAATAGTTTCCCATGACACTCGTGACACTAGTTCTTGGCACACACGCGTAGTGTATATTTATATTTTGGGGTTTTGGGATGTATATCTATGTATGCATTTTATTTCAGCTTGTATCTACTAGGATTTCACTTCCGCTCAAGGCTAGTATCATGTTTGTCGTTATAAATTGGGAATCTTTGACTGTTTAACTAGATGGGAAAGGTATCACTTGGTATAATTATTGTTGGCTTGCCTAACCCCGCCGTTGGGCGCCATCACGACTCGTATTGGGATTCTGGGTCGTGACATAATCAGTACATATGCTTCTAACACTCGATAACATAAGTAATCATACTATAACTAAGGATTAAATCAAACTCGGTAATCATACTAGAGCTAAAAATTTAAACAAGAAACCAAAATCTGTTATTTTATAAACTCCCTTTAATAATGATCTCTCATCTTATAGAAATCAAGAAACCACTTACTTCATCATTATCTCCACAGAAACTATCTTATTCTAACAAAGACCGGGTATTTTAAATCTAATAAAATGAATTACAGGAACAAATAGATGTTATGCTATGATATGCCAAAGTACGTATCCCCAACTTAGCGAATAAAACAAATTGCACCTCAATCATCAAGAGAACTTCAAATGGAAAGTAAAGCACTATAACAAAAACCTTCTTTGAATAGCTTATGTATGAACAGATTTGCATTACTCAAATAAAGCAAAAGGCTTATATCATTTGATTTAACATGGTACCTGGCCATAACAAATAAATGGGAGAAAATGGATCTCTGACTCTGAAGGAGAAGCAGTAACTAGAATTAGGAGCTCAAACTTAGCTAAACAAACAGCAGCAACGAACAGCCCTTTAAAAAGCTCGATTTGACAGGCAATGGAGGAGAGAAAGGAGGACCGGGAGTCGGTGATGGGGTCGAGCTCATCCCAGATTTCACGAGCGAAGATTATTCGGCAGAGGTTTCCGATGGGTTTATAGCCATAGATTACGGCATCTCCACATTTTATCACTGTGATGTCCTTGCTGGTTTTGGTAGAGAGAAATGGAAGAGACTGTGTGAGTGAGGATCCCTTTCCTCTTTGCTGTATCTGCGTCTCCTTGAGTTGAGAGGAACGACTACTTTGAGAGGTCAAGGAGGAGTGGATATGGAGGAATTGAGGGGCAACTAGTTGTGGTCTCCAAGCAGGGGTCTCATCTGGTTATTGTGTGTTGAAGGGGTAAGGGAGAACCACATGGGAAACGGCGCAGCTGGGTTCTTAGGTCTGATCGAGATTAGCTCCTATCTTTAGGGTTATAGTGAGAGGGAGGTTGGGCCAGTCGGGTCGGGTCGTTGGGTAAATGGTCCTGGGCCTGGGCAATTCCATCCCAGGTCCGTTGTTTACTTCATTTTTTAAACTAGTTTAATTAACTAAGTTAAGATTAAAGTGTAACAATTGATTATAAGCTAATTTTTCTATTAATTCTATTAAGTTCACACCTTTCAATTTAATCCTAATCATTTAAAAGGCAATTTTTCACGATTTTGTTGAAAGGAATAATTAAATTAAGAATTTGAATATTAATTGATTTTGTATCAAACAATTATATTTATTTAAATAGTAGCCAAGGTTATGTGCTTAATCAAACCATTTTAAATTATTTATAGATTTAATGATGAATTCTGACTACATAATGTAAAATGAATCCCAAATAGCATCAGAATTCAATAAAACCCATAAAACTAATTAATTTACTGAAATTTTTGTAGAATTATACGATGGGCAAAAATCACGTGCTCACATCTGCTACAATCATTGGGACAACAGTGTAAGTCTGTCCCTCAATTCCTCCATTAGGGTCTTGGTAACCATAGCTAAGCGAGTGTGGATCCTTTCTCCTTGTATTGGGAATACCAGCATCCCCAAAAAATAGATGATGAACACAAAAACCCGGCGATGAGTCCAACCTAGAGAGGTGATGGAAAACTCATCATGATAGAGGGGGTAGGATTGTTGTGTCCATAACGCTCGTAAAGGAAGTCGAAGGGTATGTAAGACTTCCTCAGGCAAACAAACTCATCATTCCTTCTAAAACCCATCATCTTCAGAAACCCACGAAAAGTGCGATTTTTCGGTACCAATAGACCAGGGCTATCCCAGGGAAGCCCAACAAAGCCTCATATTTCCTCTAGAAGGGGAGTCATTTAAATATCACCGAAAAGAAAAACGGCCCTCTTTTCATCCCAAAACATAGTAGCGGCCTCGTTCAATACATTGTTTGGCTGAATATCTAGCAAAGAAGGTAAATTCCCGAGAAATCTTTTCACATGGTTTTTTTCGCTTGGCGAGATATTTTCCCACCAATCCAGCAACAAAGGTGGGATGCTTCGAACCATGCAGAACCTGGGGACTTCGTGCCTCATTCCTGCAAAATAGATAAAGTTAGCCCTTTCCCCTTTGGATTCGACTATTTGCACATTAATGATTAGCATATCGGCACGCTTTCTCCAAATAATGCACATATCATTATTGTTCCCGTTGGGATTATGGAAATCCCGATGGGCTTTGGACAAGGTTTTCCTTAGAGAGTTATCACGCGGATAGCGTTTTAACCCATACTAGGTTTAGACATGATGCATGCACAGTTAACATCAGAGTGGGAATTCTATAAGAGTTTAGACGTGTACCTTCAAGTGGACAACTTGGGAGGAAAAGGCACAGAACCGTCGATTGCGCCGCTCATCGACTAGTTTTATCGCAAATAAGCCTTTCCAAATTTAAAAGGGTGATATAGGAAGAGCACGGATACTCGTCAAGTGCCACTATGGAATTAATTACGCACGAGTGGAATGTGATGTGAAGTGTGCTTTATGCAAAGATAAAATAATACATTGTCAAGTATTTTGCACAATGAAAGCAATAAATGCAGTATTTAATAAACGTAAAGATAGAAAGGAAAAAAAAATAGGGAAGAAGTTAGTTCGTATAATGTGAAAGAATTGTAATAAAGCAAATAAAGGGGTAAGGATTGGGAGAGACATGATATAGCAAATTTTAAAAGTTTGGAGCCAGCGAACATGATTAGGAAAGAAAGGGGAAATGCACATTGTAACCAAATTAGGTGAAGAGTTGCATATGAATTCATATAAAAGGGATATAGGGAAGAGAGTATGCATGTAGCAATAAAAGGGAAAATGGGAACATGGTATTCAACTAACAGCAAAATAATAAATACACGCTTCTCGGAAGGGACTAATTCATATAGACCAAGTTCGCAATGGTAAGAGCCTAAAATATATCCCCAGCAAAGTCGCCATGCTGTCGTGCCCCTTTTTCTCGCGAAATCGGATTTCAACACGTGACAACTCTTTTTACAGAAGAGGGTTAAAAGAGAGAGTTGCCACCTAATAGATTAAGGTGTGTTAGGGCACCTATTTGCAGAAAACTCTGGATTAATCAGTTGCGTCACCAAAGATCGGGTAAGGGATCAAGTTACCTTGAGGAGAAGGTGTTAGGCACTCCTCGAGGTGCACAATGGTGGGTCCTAGACGAACTCGAATTATATGAATTAGTCTAAGGGAAGAGATAAAATTTGGACAAATAAAATTATTGACTTTTGAATGAAGGGGGGGGGGGTCATAAGTTTTTAGCCTAAAGGATCACCCCGTGCAACATAAATAATACTTCATAACTCCCTCAAGGTGGGGTGTTACTCATATTATTCAGAGGGCATTGACTATCATCTCCTACTACCCAATTACTATCTTTAAGTTGTTTACATAAAGCGCACTGGTTAATTCTAAGTCGTACCGTATGCGTGCACTACCCGTCTCGTGTCTATAGTCCAGGAGGCATTTGGACCTCTATCTCAGGGTGGTTCTAGACTTTAGATTTGGTTACTCAAAATGAAAAATACTAGGTGACATACAAAACATTTTGGACTTTCACGTATAAGAAAGGGCTCAAGTTTGCCTCCGCACTTAGACAACAAATGCACGCAAAACTGATTAAAATTGTCAGTTGCAAATTTTAAAAAGTTGAGGTTGCAGAAAACTATGGGCAGGATCTCTATGTGATTCTGGATTAATGAGCAGCGATTTATATGTAAAAGCCATTTCTTAATACAATTTCTAAAGCCTACATAGTTTCCTACTGATTTTAAGCATAAGGATTAAACTTATAGGCATGATGTCTAGGTGATTCGTGCAGTAACTAACAATGGTAATCACATGAACATGTTCAAAATTGGATAATTGAGTCCTATAGGAATACTAATGATAATAATTAGTACAGTGTTGAAGACTCGAGTAAGATGATAATTAAACTGATTCAGACTTTATAGGCATGATTTCTACTATTAAAACTGATTTTAGATCCTATAGACATAATTTCTATAATTAAAGCTAATTTTGGATCCTATAGGCATGATTTCTATAATTGTAGATTGGGCATCATGTAGACAG
The DNA here is from genome assembly GCA_005239495.1 of Nicotiana undulata. Classification (NCBI taxonomy): domain Eukaryota; kingdom Viridiplantae; phylum Streptophyta; class Magnoliopsida; order Solanales; family Solanaceae; genus Nicotiana; species Nicotiana undulata. Next base: position 86,289 of record ML265834.1, on the reverse strand, counting down.
AATCCTATACGCACATTTAATCATACAATATCCTATAGGCATGGTTTCTAACCAGCAGAAATAGAACACAATTCAACCAGATGAAGAACCTATAGGCAGGATTGCTAACATATAATAATTGAACATGTTTTGAAAAAAATAAAATACCTATAGGCATGATTTCTAACATATGACAATTGAACATGTTTGAGCATATAAAACATTTCTAAGCTAAGTAATGAACCTATAGGTAGGATCTCTACCCATTTCAATGCAAGTATAAGATAAAATCCCCCTTTCCGAATTTCACTAATATCCCAAAATGTTATTACGAGAATTATTACAGACCTAGAATGAATAGAATAAGTTACAAATTAGAATAGCTATAGGGAGCCTACAACAGGCCCAAAGGTACACCTGGCCAGGCCAGGCCGTCATTCTCATAGTTCACAACAACCCCAAATTACATACTCACGGACATAAGGCAGCCAAAAATAGAGTGATTCACCCAGTGAGCACAAAACAGAGTTGAGCATATAGAACCAGGGCTCTAGTGTGTTAGAGTTCCCTAGGGCTTCAAGAACCCAGGGCAGTGCTCATACTAGGGAGGTTAACAGAGACAGTTCAGAGGAGAGATTAGGGACCAAATCCTAGTGTGCCAGAGTTCACAAGGGTCTCAAATGAACCCTGCGCAGTGCTCAGACTAGGGAGGTCAGTAGCAAGAGACTTGATAGCCTTGGCTTTACACCGGCTAGGAATAGGGAGTTCAAAATAACATAAATGATAATGAAGGAGAGTGGACAATAGTTGGGGACAAAACTGAAGGGTACAAACATAGTCAAGTTGGGCACACAAAGCAGATAATCAAACAGGATTTAGGTTTTAAGAACACACTTAGTAAAGATTTATAAGAAAAAAGTTCAACACCTAGTACATGAGTAGTTACACATTGACAAACAGGATTGGAATACACAGACTCATAACAGGGAAAAGGTCCAAATTATGTTAGGTACAGGTGCTAGTGTCACAAGATAGCCATTTTAACTTCTCATCAGGCAGCAGAACAACATTTAGACATAGTAGGAAAGCACAGATTATGACAACATACTGGTGGATCAAGTGAGCCAAAACATGTTGGAGGTATATTAACTAAGAACTAGTCATGATTGATAGAACAGGATCTTGACACATAATTAAACATACTACCTATGCAAGATTGTCATTATAGAGATTCATAATATAAAGTGAAGGTAAACTCATATCACACAGTAAGTGTAAGCATTCAAATCTGACCTAATAGACCAATTAACCTAAAGGAAATTCAAATTATGCATAGGGAGCATATTAAAATAACAGCATGGACAACCTTAAGCAGGAATAAACGCCGAAGAAATGTCAAGCAGTAACACATTGGCTAAACGAAATTAAGGGAATCTTAATTAATCGAATTAGGCTTAAGCATGTTTCAGATTACCAACATAATGAAATGAAGATCAGAGAGACCAAAAATTAAAGTAAAGAAATCAGTATTGCATACAAGAACAACCCAAAAAACACATTAAACCACAATCTTCAGAAGCGAAAACATATGTAAATGATAGATAAATAGGAATGAAATAACAAAAGTTCAACAACTCACAAGTTAAGAGAAAATAAGAAAGAACCAAAGTCCACCGTAGCAAGAACCCAGAATTTCTTGCCTTGGCTTTCAGTCGGCCAGGAACCAGAATATAGAACAAGGTATTTAGAGAACAAAGATCTATAATTTCAGTTTTTGTGAAAATTACCGATTTCGGTACGTCTCAAAGGAGAATGGGGAGGAGTTTATATAGTAGTAGAAATTAACATCCAAATAAAGAAAATCATCAATCAAACACGAGAAAGGAAAGATTCATCACATGCAATCAAAATCATTAAGGAAAAGGGAAAAGTCTCAAACCCTAATTTTAGGGAAATTATAAAATCTGTAGAATAAAATCGAACACCACCCAGAATAGGACGAACATAGAGAGAATATCACTTAAAATTAGAGAATCGAACCCATTTTGATTCGATTGAAAGAGGTATGAAAACCCTACTTTATGATAGGTAAGAATCATCAACAGTTATAGAAAATATTTGTACTTACAAAGAACAAATGATGAACATAGACATAATAATCAGAGAAATCAAGGATTTGAACTGATTTGGTTCGATTTTGATGAGATTTTCTTTCCATGTTAGGCAAGCAATTAGGTAACACCACAGACGAGTAACCAGTAGTGAGAGGAGATCAATAAAGCAAGTGAATCAACGGTTGATTCCATTTTAGGGATGGATATAGGGAGGTTGAGAGATACAGCGTCTAGGGTTTGTAGAAGAAGAGGGGAGAGGATTCAAAGGTAGCGTCTGAGATGAAATGATAGGGTTTGGGATGGGTTAGGTTAATTAAAAAGAGGGAACATATATGGGTCGTTGATCTCGGAGATCAATGGCTGCGATTAAAAGGGGATTGGGTCTGGTTTATTTAGGCGGGTTTGGACTGGGGTTATTTGGCTGGTGTAAGGGGTATTCTGCTGGTGTATTAGGTCCGAAAATAGGTTTAACAATTAGGCTATTATTAAAATACTCAATATTTAGCAAAATAATTTATAAAAATAATTAATAAATAACAAAATATTATTTATGCACTAAAATGATTAAAAATAATAACTTAACATTATAAAAATATAAAAAGTTATTTTATGCATAAATAATGTAATTAAACATGTATATGGGCTATTATTGCAAAAATGTGCAACTAGCCTTAAAATGCAAATGTAATTATTAGAAATGCACTAAAAATGTTTAAAACCTCACATTGGTACAAATGATAAGTTTAGATGATTAAATAATCATAAAAATAATTTGGAGGGTAATTATTTGATATTTATATAATAAAATACAGAAATAAATTAACTTAAAGACTTTAAAATTATGAAAAATGATATAAAAAAATACTTTTGTGTGTTTATAAATTAAATGATGATGCATATATATATATATTTGAAAATATGAGGGGAAAATCAACAAGCATTATCCAGTGATACGGTGGTGAACCCGAAGGGTGGGAATAACAGGAGACATGCCATGGTCGTATCCACGAGGCGTGAAAGAGGTGGAGATGCAACCACCTCAAATCAAAGAAGAATTGTGGATGATGATGTGTTGGTTCAAGAACATTAGACTCTAAGCAATGTGGTTCAAGCTAATGACGAAGTGAGAATTGATGTTGATGAAAGTGTGGAAGAGACCCAAGAAGAAGTGAACCCATCTAGGGGGCACGTGATTGACATACCGGAACCGGTAGTACCAAAGTCCAGGGCACCAATGCCAAGGCCTCCTCCTCCATAACCTCAAAGGCTCGCAAGGCAAAATAGTGAGAACCGGTTTAAGAATTTTATTGACATGATGAAGAATTTATCAATTAATGTGTCATTGGTTGAGGCGTTGGAACAAATGCCCGTTTATGTAAAATTCATGAAGGATTTGGTGACAAAGAAAAGATCAATGAATTGTGAGACTATCAAGATGGCACATCAAGTGAGTGCTATTTTGCACTCAATGGCTCCGAAATTGGAAGATCCCGACGCTTTCACAATCCCTTGCACTATTGGGAACGCCGACTTTGCCAAAGCTCTATGTGATTTGGGGGCAAGTATCAACTTGATGCCTTACTCTGTGTCCAAAACTTTGGGAACTGGGCAACCAAGACCCACATCTATAAGGTTGCAAATGGTGGATCAGACTATGAAACGACCATTGGGTATTATTATTGATGTGTTAGTTCGTGTTAATAGGTTTATCCTTCCGACGGACTTTGTCATTCTTGATTGAGAGGTTGACTATGAGGTGCCTATTATCTTGGGTAGACCTTTCCTTGTTACAGGGAAGGCCCTTGTTGATGTGGACGCCGGTGAGCTAACCTTCCGGTTGGGAAATGAAAAGGTGGTTTTCCATGTGTGCAAATCTATGAGGCTAGCGAATAGCAATGAAGTTTGTTCATTTGTGGAATTAGTGACCGAAGTGATTGTTGATGATTCTAGTGTCGTGATGAATGTTGATGATACCTTGGAAGTTGTATTGCTTAATCATAATGATGATGAGAAGGAAGGCTTTGTGGAATATGTAAATGCTTTGCAAGGAATGGGGTCGTATACTTATGAACCTCGAAAATTTTCCTTAGATCTTGAGAACCGGAAGACTCCTCCAACAAAGACCTCAATAGTGGAGCCTCCCACTTAGGAGTTAAAGCCTTTGCCTTCACATCTCAGGTATGAGTTTCTTGGCCCATGTTCTATATTACCTGATATTCTTTCTTCTTGCTTGACTAACGTGCATGTAGATTCTACTTTGGCGGTGCTCCAAAAGAGGAAGAAAGCTATAGGATGGACATGGCAGATATTCGGGGTATAAGCTCCGCCTTTTGCATGCACAAAATTATTTTGGAGGAGGATTCCAAACCCTCCGTTGAACATCAAAAAAGATTAAATGAAGCAATCCAAGAGTTAGTGAAGAATGAGATCATAAAATGGTTGGATACCGGGGTTGTTTACCCCATTTCTGATAGCTCGTAGACCTCTCAAGTGCAATGTGTCCAAAAGAAAGGGAGTATGACAGTGGTAACAAACGACAAGAGTGAGTTGATCCCTACAAGAACTGTCACCGGGTGGAGAGTGTGTATGGACTATAGGAAGCTCAACAAAGTCACTCGGAAATATCATTTTCCGCTTTCATTTCTTGATCAAATGCTTTATAGGTTGGCCGGACGTGCTTTTTATTGTTTCCTTGATGGATACTCCGGCTACAATCAAATTCTTATTGCTCCTGAGGACCAAGAGGAAATTACTTTCACTTGTCCCTATGGTACTTTCTCATTCTCGTGGATGTCATTTGGGTTATGCAATGCACCAGCGACTTTTCAACAGTGTATGATGGACATCTTCACCGATATGGTGGAGGATTTTCTTGAGGTTTTCATGGATAATTTTTCCGTTGTGGGGAATTCTTTTGATGAGTGCTTGGAGTAGGTATTGGAAAGATGTGAGGAAACAAACTTATTGGGAGAAATGTCACTTCATGGTCGAGGACGGCATTGTCCTCGGCCACAAAATTTCAAAGCATGGTCTTGAGGTTGATAAAGCCAAAACTGAAGTGATCTCCAAACTCCCTCCCCCTACATCCATGAAGGGAGTGAGATGCTTCTTGAGTCATGCTGTCACGACACCAAATCCTAAACCAGTCGTTATGGCATCTATCGTAGAACTAGGCTAGCCAAGAATCACATATTTACATTTTTTCTTTTCAAACTTTCCTAAATCGATACCAACATTTCCTAAAACGTATATAAATATTTAAATTTTTAAGCAAAACAAACAAGCTAAACAATCTACAACCATTCCCAAGTTCCGGAGCCAATAGGTCATGAGCATCTATGCATATTACCAAGGATACTACTGTCACAATGCATAAATCTTGGAATAGGGAAACTAGTACAAAACAAGGAAGGGAAGCAAAGATGCTCTGAGCGGTGAACAACTACCTCGATGTCCCAACACTGGCTCCACGCGTAATAAGAATGCTAGTGCTCGGCACCAACACCTGAATCTGCACACAGGGGTGCGGGGAGTAATGATGAGTACGCCAACTTAGTAGTAATGAAAATAAATCAGGTCTTGAGCAGTAAGAAAACACACAAGATCAAAACATCAAGTCACAATAAACAGTCTTTCTTTCCAACAGTGTATACATTAAATCAGTATGTTTGAAAAGCCAATTTCAATAAAACTCCTTTGAAAAAGATATGGTTTCCAGTAAATTAAGTGAAATACCCAAAATATTAGTTTTAAGATGAAATCAATCATAAATATTCACTCAGGTAGAGCAAGTATCATAAACCGCCCCTCGGGGAAGTCACCACTCAGAATCAGTCACTCAGCATACCTCACATTCACTCAGCATCAGCCCCTAGATCAACCTCACTATCACCCATGACTCCCAATCACTCGTCGCTCGGTACTCCGCACTCGCACTCAGTAGGTACCTGCGCTCACTAGGGGTGTACAGGCTCCGGAGGGGCTCCTACAGTCCAAGCGCTAAAATCAAGCCAAATCATGGCATCAAGTCACTCTCAGGCACTCGGCCTATCATAAACATGTTGCGGCGTGCAGCCCGATCCAATATCATATCCTCACAATCAGGCCCTCGACCTCACTCAGTTAGAAACATCTCAAAAGCCACTCAGGCTATCAGTAAAACGGGGTACTCGACCCAAAAATATCATTTTATATCTCAAGATAGTGTAAATAAGACTGAGTTTTGAAATCTGTTAAGCATAATATGACTAAGTGTAAATCATAAGTTAACACAGTGAGGAAAAACAGTAAACAGCCCCCAAGGGGTGTAAACAGGTCGACACAAGGCCCCAAACATGGCATACAATCCAAATATATCAAAAGCATAAAGATACTTTTAATCATGTGATTTAAAAGCGGTTACGCAACTCAATAGTTACCTCGGGAAGAATCAATTTCAAATTCCCCAATTAGTGCATGCCACACACCCATCATCCAGTGTGTGCACCACTCCAAAACAGTGAAAAGATGCTAAGTCCGGGGTTTCATACACTCAGGACAAGATTTAAAGTCATTACTTACCTCAAACCAGCCCGAAAAGCTACTCCATTATACTCTTGCCCCTCGAATCGGCTCCCAAATGCTCTGAATCTATCAAAATCAGATTTACAACATCAAATTATGCTAGGGAAACGAAACCCAATCGAAAACTATCAATGTTAGGCACAATTCCCAAAATTTTCCAAACCCGACCCCCGTCAAGTCTCGAAATCCGATATAAATTACAAAACTAGAATCCTTATCTTCCCACAATTCTATACATAGCAAGAACATCAAAATCGGACCACAATTGCCCCTTGAATTACCCAATTAAAGTCTCCAATTTTCCATGCCCTAACTTCCCCAATTTTGGGTTTAATTCCACTAATTTCAGGTGTAAACAGTTAGAAAACAACATAGAATCGAGTTATGAAGTCAAAAATCTTACCTCCAAATGTTTCCCTTTGATTCCCTCTTCAATCCCTCTCAAAAAACTTCAAAACCGCTCAACCATGGTGAAAAATGGACTGAAATTCGCGAAGGAGGGGTTTAAATACTTCCGCCCAGATCACTCTATGCGAACGCGGGCTTATGCCTCGCGTTTGCGATGAAAAGCATTTACCAGCCTTCTTTAACCCTATGCGATCGCGGCCTTTTCCATGCGATCGCATAGAACAAATTTTTCCAACAGCCTTCTCCAACTCTTCCGGATAGCCTCTAGTATATTTGTCATACCATTTTGTACAAAACTCCAAATTATAATTGGTTTATTTCTATGAAAACTAGACATCAAGGGGTATAACTTTCATTTTTGGATCATCTTCGAATTCCTTATAGAGTGCGAGTTATAAGCTTCCAAAATCGGACAGTGCAGCAGCAATTTTACTCTATGTGATCGCGGGAAGCCTTATGCGATCGCGTAACACAACTAGGTTTTTCCAAATTCTCTCTATGCTAACGCATCCAGATTTATGCTATCACACTGTATACCCCTGAAGCCAAAAACCAGCAACTAGAAATGGTCTGAAATCATCCGAAACTCACCCGAGACCTCAACCAAAATATACCAACACATCCCATAACATCACACAAACTTAGTCGAGCCTTCGAATCACCAAAAACACCAAATGCACCTCGGATTCAAGCCTATGAACTTTAAAACTTCTAAATTCCACCAAAGATGCCGATACCAACCAAAACACATCTAAATGACCTGAAAATTTGCACACACGTCCAAAATGACACTATCAACCTGCTCCAACTTTCAGAATTCCATTACGACCCCGATAGCCTATTTTCCACTGCCGACCGGAAATCGCTAAAAGCTAACTTTCGCCAATTCAAGCATAATTCTTCACCGACATCAAAATCACATTCCGAACACACTCCTAAGCCCCTAATCACCTAACGAAGCTATCCGAGCCATAAAATCTATATTCCGAGGTCGTTTACCAATAAGTCAACTCCCAGTTGGCTTTTTCAACTATTAAGCCATTTTAAGAGACTAAGTTTCTCAGTTCTCACCACGACCACTCCGAACCTGAGCGAACCAACCCAACAAAACACACAAAAGCTGAACCGCACAAAAATGAAGCAGAAATAGGGGAAACATGGCTAAACTCTCGGAACGACCGACCGGGTCGTTACATTCTCCCCCACTTAAACATACGTTCGTCCTCGAACGTGCCTAGAGTTGTTCCAAAAACTGCCAAAAATTGTCGTGTAAGCTACCATGCACATAACTGGGGTGATCCCACGTCACCCTATCCCATGTAGGTCCAATAGCACAACATAGTTGAAATTTCAAAATCCATCCTGACACATAAACCTTAGAACAAAATTCTCACTTCTAAAATAATTTACAAGATCAAAATTTCCACAACTATAAACTAAATAAGTCTGAACACGCTGAATCAAGCCATATACGTAACCACGGGTGTAATCACCTAATATACCTCATGACTCAAACACTCATAGTGATAACTCCCAATCACAATAGCTGCTCAAAATAACCCAATACCGGTAAATAACCTTTTATCGAGAAAAGCCTCGCTTTAACATTTTCATAAGGTGCTGATGATGAAGGAAACACGTAGAAATTAGCAACCATTCATCCGACCAGCCAGTCATAGAGCTCCCCCTTTCTCCGACATGAATTATAGTAGATTTCTAAGCCAACTTCCGATATCATCCTTCCAACTATGTTGTATTCAACTCTGGTAGTATTCATTCTAGGCCCAATGGCCTCTTCTCATCCAACATGACAACTCTGATGACATGACGCATCAATACAATCCAAAGTCATAACATGTGCAACTCGTGTATTCAATAGCAACATCCCACGAACTCGAATCATAGAAAAGATTCACACGAGAGGACTATCCTGTAATAAACAATTACCATCATCATACCACGCTAAGAGTCTGTCACACATCGTAAAATAAAAAACACACGAATCTGACAACAAGGATCATACCTCCACAAAACTCCGCTACAATGCGTGATCCCATCCAAACGCTGGTCTACATGAAATACTTCAAGCCACCTTGCTCAAAATCGATAACCATGCGCAATCCGACATCAAGTACTCAAAGTGCATTGCCATAACCACGGGAAGGCGACACCATGACACACAAACCCGAAAGAACATGACCAATACGTCTCAATCCCGCAATACCCAATTACTTACCTTACTCAAATCTCGCTATGAATCCCAAATAGATTCATATCATATGTGCAAACAACTAACAATCACAACTCCTTACAACACCGAAGGGTAACTCATACACCACTCCAGGACACGAATAAACTCAATGCCAATCGAATGGTACATCCCTCAACAACAGAAATTTGAAGTCAACAATTTCAACCCGGTGAAGAACACACACCCATACTGGGCCTACCAATGAACCCTAAGTCAAGTTTGGTCACCCTCTATATATAGATAACTCATAGAAAGTTCACAATGACTAAATCATGGTACATGCTAACATCTGACTAGCTTTGCTCGCATCTTCACAGTCCATAACCACAAAATAACCTGTTTATGAGGACTCTCAGCCACGAAGTCCAAGAAGCGCACGAATCAACATATCCGATCCCATTTCCACCGCTCGAATATATAACACCTCTAATACTCAATCATTCCAGGAGGGATACCCCTAAAATTCTTCTGTGACACCAAGCAACCTTGAATATCAGCAGTGACCCAACACAAGAGCATCGTAACACCAATGAAGCACCCTTACTCAAACACATTGCCTAAACACATTGTCATTTCTGAATGTATACCCTCATCCAGTCACACCAATTAATGTTACCATCTACCTAGTCATCTGACTGCTCGTGCTACCTAAGAATCTCACATATGCAAATTCTCAACTCTACACCACATACCGCATACGCCATGCAATCCTATGATAAATATGAGAACTTCTTGCTCCCTTCCGAGCCACAAACAACTACGTACCCAACTAGCCAAGAACTTTCCATAGATCCCATTTAGAAGCATAATCATTATACATCACATGGCCCTCACGCCAGTAGAAAATATGCATCTCTAATCGTGGTAGAAACCATCAAGAACTCTCCGAATCACATTTGTACAACACCAACCGTCAGGACCAAATCTTTCTAACTCAACCAAGCTACGCATGCCACCAAATCCCAAGAGAACTGCCAAGAAACACCTGTAACAACACATTACTTCATAACACCCATAGAACTAATCATATCCTTTATCATGCGATCCGACCTACTACCAAGCTGTCTTATTTATTCAAGTTCCTTCTGACTTACCTTCGAATTGATACTTCCTCTTGCCATAATACCGCAAATCTTACCCCAGGCTCACCAACGAGACCCAAGCATGAAACCATACCGTCTAAGGCTCATAAGCCTCTGAATACTCTCTCAAATATCCCCAAAAGCACCACATTCAAAATACTTACCCTGAAGAGACTTCCTGCAAAACTAAAGCCATTACCTCCCCCTTCCTGATACTGATATGAAGAATCTATGATAATGTAAATGCACCACAAGCCTTGACACCTCCACGTAAATCTCAGTTCTAGCCTGATTCACACCTTGAAGATCCTCAATATCTACATATAACCTTGAATCTGTCAGAACCATTCTCGAATGTCTTTCACTCTACTCAAATTTCAATTACACTGACCAAGTAAATAGAACGACCGGACCTCGTTTGCAACGTACGTACTAGGAAAGTGATCCACACATTTGAAGCAACAAGAAACTCATACACTTCACACACTACACTTTTCCATTTACCACTCAATCCTTACAATAAAGTCCATTTACCCGTAGAGTACATTACAACATGTATCAAAGGATTTCCATTCCTCGAGTCATTCCCAGACTCCACCTCTGCAGGTCATAACTCATTCACCAATATACCTCGAACCGAAACCAATACAACACATAATCGTGTAATTAACTTATCATTAATGGGCTCCCCCACTTGGCTCAACGCCAAAGATCAAGACAAACAATAACTCACGATGCCCATACGCTATCACTGCCACCATATTGTGGTGGGATTCAACTAAATCCTCCATAAGCTCATATGACCCAAACCATCTAACCCTCAAATCGTATGAAAATATTGCATTCACCATTGTAATGGTCATGCCAACTCCCACAAGAAAACTAAACTCAATTTACCACATACATCATTTACTGGTAGGAAAGAACTCACTACAGATCAACAAAAGGGTCACACACCATAGGAAAACCCGCAGGATATACCCCTGCCTGCTTAACCTCAAAATGACATCCCTCTATACACTACCAAAAATCATAGTTATCACGCAATCACTATAACTTCCTATATTAAAACACAATCAATGCCTACCTTCGAGACATCACAATAAGCGGTATAAGAACCTGAAGCTGATGGCGATACTAACACTGAAGTTGTGGTCAAGGAAATCTTGAGCTTCTGGAAGCTCTACCCACACACGTCTAACCAAATGGATACCTTCACTGGACACCACGTGTCCCAAGAATGCTACTGAACTGAGCCAAAATTTACACTTGGAGAACTTTACTTAGAGCTTCTCCTCCCTGGACCTTATAATACCATCATCAAATGCTAAGTATGATACCCCTGGCTACGTGAGTACGCTAGGAGTCCATCAATAAATACAATAATAAATGGGTACTAATACGGCCGGAAGACACCGTTAATCAAATACATGAACGTTGTCGGGGCATTGGTCAGCTCAAAATACATCACTCGGAACTCAAGACACAACACGAAAATCCACTCCACTCCACAACTACGTTACACGAGAGGTCCTTCAATACACTCACAACTCAAAGCCATATTCTAATTCAATACAGAAGTCAAATACTCAATGGTTCTTGCCACATCTCCCGCCAATCCATTTTTGTCACAATCAAACAACTTGAACACATCAACCATCAGGTCACACTCACCATTTAGTCACTCAGTCACAAAGTTCCATCAATGAGGACACTAACGAACATATAAGTCCCCAAATACGTGTGCGCACACAAACGAAATCTCAGCACTCAAGTCACAGACAGAATTCAGCCTCAAGTCCTCCAGACTAGCCAATTATTAACATGCTAAAAATCACATCTCATCCATGGAAGTCACAAGTCGTCGATGTACAGCTGATACCAAGCGCTCACGTGCGCATTCGAATACACGAAAGGAATTCAAGGAGTTACGCTTTTAGCTGAATAAAATGGATTCGCACGACAAGAATTCAAGAATGTGGGATGTTTCCGAAGGATTCTGCAGCCTCTCGAAGATAAGTACAGACGTCTCTGTACCGATACGCAAGACTCTACTAAACCTGCTCATGACTGTTGAGTCCTCTGTAACCTAGTGCTCTGATACCAACTTGTCATGACCCCAAATCCTAAACCGGTCTTGATGGCACCTATCGTAGAACTAGGATAGCCAACAATCACATATTTACATTTTTTCTTTTCAAAATTTCCCAAATAGTTACCAACATTTCATAAAACGTATATAAATCTTTAAATTTTTAAGCAAAACAAACAAGCTAAACAATCTACAACCATTCCCAAGGTCTAGAGCCAACGGGTCATGTGTATCTAATAATACTACCAAGGATACTACTGTCACAATACATAAATCTCGGAACAGGGAAACTAGTACAAAACAAGGAAGGGAAGCAAAGATGATGTGAGCGTTGAACAGCTACCTCGATGTCCCAACATCGGCTCCACGTGTAATAAGAAAGCTAGTTCTCGACACCATCACCTGAATCTGCACACAGAGGTGTAGGGAGTAATGATGAGTACGCCAAATAAGTAGTAAGGAAAATAAATCAGGTCTTGAGCAATAAGAAAACGCACAGGATCAAAACATCAAGTCACAATAAACAGTCTTTCTTTCAAACAGTGTATACATTAAATCAGTGTGTTGAAAAGCCAATTTAAATAAAACTCCTTTGAAAAAGATATGGTTTCCAGTAAATTAAGTGAAATACCGAAAAATTATTAGTTTTAAGATGAAATGAATCATAAATATTCACTCAGGTAGAGCAAGTATCATAAACCGGCCCTCGGGGAAGTCACCACTCAGAATCAGTCACTCAGTATACCTCACATTCACTCAGCATCAGACCCTCGATCAACCTCACTATCACTCATGCCTCCCAATCACTCGTCGCTCGGTACTCCGCACTCGCACTCAGTAGGTACCTGCGCTCACTAGGGGTGTACAGGCTCCGGAGGGGCTCCTACAGTCCAAGCGCTAAAATCAAGCCAAATCATGGCATCAAGTCACTCTCAAGCACTCGGCCTATCATAAACATGTTGCGGCGTGCAGCCCGATCCAATATCATATCCTCACAATCAGGCCCTCGACCTCACTCAGTTAGAAACATCTCAAAAGCCACTCAGGCTATCAGTAAAACGGGGTACTCGACCCAAAAATATCATTTTATATCTCAAGATAGTGTAAATAAGACTGAGTTTTGAAATCTGTTAAGCATAATATGACTAAGTGTAAATCATAAGTTAACACAGTGAGGAAAAACAGTAAATAGCCCCCAAGGGGTCTAAACAGGTCGGCACAAGGCCCCAAACATGGCATACAACCCAAATATATCAAAAGCATAAAAATACTTTCTATTATGTGATTTAAAGCGGTTACGCAACTCAATAGTTGCCTCGGGAAGAACCAATTTCAAATTCCCCAATTAGTGCACACCACACACCTGTCATCTAGTGTGTGCACCACTCCAAAATACTGAAAAGATGCTAAGTCCGGGGTTTCATACCCTCAGGACAAGATTTAAAGTCATTACTTACCTCAAACCAGCCCGAACAGCTACTCTGTTATACTCTTGCCCCTCGAATCTGCTCTCAAATGCTCTGAATCTATCAAAATCAGATTTACAACATCAAATTATGCTAGGGAAACGAAACCCAATCGAAAACTATCAAAGTTAGGCACAATTCCCGAAATTGGCCAAACCCGACCCCCGGCCCCACGTCTCGGAATCTGATATAAATTACAAAACTAGAATCCTTATCCTCCCACAATTCTATAAATAGCAAGAACATCAAAATCGGACCACAATTGCCCCTTGAATTACCCAAATAAAGTCTCCAATTTTCCATGCCCTAACTTCCCCAATTTTGGGTTTAATTCCACTAATTTCAGGTGTAAACACTTAGAAAACAACATAGAATCGAGTTATGAAGTCAAAAATCTTACCTCCAAATGTTTCCCTTTGATTCCCTCTTCATCCCTCTCAAAAAGCTTCAAAACCGCTTAACAATGGTGAAAAATGGACTGAAATTCGCGAAGGAGAGGTTTAAATACTTCTGCCCAGATCACTCTATGCGAACGCGGGTTTATGCCTCGCGTTTGCGATGAAAAACATTTACCAGCCTTCTTTAACCCTATGTGATCGCGGCCTTTTCAATGCGATCGCATAGACCAAAGTTTTCCAACAGCCTTCTCCAACTCTTTCGGATAGCCTCTAGTATAATGGTCATGCCTTTTTGTACAAAACTCCAAATTATAGATTGTGAGTTATAACTTCTATTTTCGGATCATCTTCAGATTCCTTATAGATTGTGAGTTATAAGTTTCCAAAGTCGGACAGTGCAGCAGAAATTTTACTCTATGTGTTCGCGGGAAGCCTTATGCGATCGCATAGCACAGCTAGATTTTTCCAAAATTTCTCTATGCTAACGCATCCAGATCTATGCTATCGCATTGTACACCCCTGAAGCCAAAAACCAACTACTAGAAATGGCCAAGAAATGGTCCGAAACCACATGAACCTCACCCGAGACCCTTGGGACCTCAACTAAAACATACCAACACATCCCATAACATCACACAAACTTAGTCGAGCCTTTGAATCACCAAAAACAACGCAAAAACACTAAATTCACCTCGGATTCAAGCCTATGAACTTTAAAACTTCTAAATTTCACCAAAGATGCTGAAACCAACCAAAACACATCTGAATGACCTAAATATTTGCACACACGTCAAAAATGACACTCTGAACCTACTCCAACTTCCAGAATTCCATTCCGACCCTGATAGCCTATTTTCCACTGCCGACCGAAAATCGCCAAAAACTAATTTTCGCCAATTCAAGCCTAATTCTACACCGGACATCAAAACCACATTCTGAACACACTCCTAAGCCCCAAATCACCTACAAAGCTATCCCAGCTATAAAATCTACATTCCGAGGTCGTTTACCGATAAGTCAACTCCTAGTTGACTTTTTCAACTATTAAGCCAATTTAATAGACTAAGTGTCTCAGTTCTCACCACGACCACTCCGAACCCGATCCAACCAACCCAACAAAACACACAAAAGCTCAACCACACAAAAATGAAGCATAAATAGGGGAAACAAGGCTAAACTCTTAGAACGACCGACCTGGTCGTTACACATACGGGGTTCTATCGCCGATTCATCAAGGACTTTTCTAAGGTGGTAAACCCCTTGTGCATACTTTTGGAGAAGGATTCCAAGTTCCATTTCAATGAATATTGTATGAAGGCATTCAAAATTCTCAAGTTTAAGTTGACTACTACTCTTATTATCACTGCACTGAATTGGAGCATACCTTTTGAGCTCATGTGTGATGCAAGTGATGTGGCGGTTAGAGCGTTGTTGGGGAAACGTATCAACAAAATCTTCCATCCAGACTACTATGCTATTAATACCATGAATGATTCCCAAGTCAACTACACAGTGACCGAAAAAGAGCTCATTGCTATTGTCTTTGCTATGGAGAAGTTCCGCTCGTACTTGATGAGTACAAAGGTGATTGCTCACACCGACCATGTGGCGCTTCGATATTTGATGAGCAAGAAAGATTATAAAGCAAGACTAATGCGTTGGGTGCTTCTTTTGCAAGAGTTTGATCTAGAGATTCAAGACCGCAAGGGTAGTGAAAACCACATGGCGAACCACTTGTCTCGTTTGGAGGAGGAGGCGAGGACACCTGATGGACTTGAGATAAATGATTCATTTCCCGACGATCAACTCCTTCCATTTCTATGATGGGGATGCCATGGTTCGCTGACTTAGCCAGTTATCTTATGATTGGCATTGTACCAAATGAGTTCTCTTTAAACCAAAGAAAGAAGCTCAAACAGGATTGCCTTGACTATTATTGGGATGTGCCTTATCTCTTCCGGATTTGTACCGATGGTGTGATTCGATGATGTGTACCAGAGGAAGAAAAAATGGGAATTCTTGAGGCTTGCCACTCTTCTCCATATGGTGGAGCTAGAACGGCTACAAAAGTGTTGAGTTGTGGATTCTATTGACCTACTCTTTACAAGGACGCTAGTGATCTCGACAAGCGTTGTGATGAGTGTCAAAGGGCCGGTGGGATTTCTAAGAAAAATGAAATGCCCCTCGCCACCATAATGGAGATTGATATTTTTGATGTATGGGGAATTGATTTCATGGGTCCATTCGTGAGCTCTTGTTGGAATACTTACATATTGGTAGTTGTGGATTATGTGTCAAAGTGGGTTGAAGCCGTGGCTTTGCCTAACTATGAAGCTCGAAGTATGGTGGCATTTTTGAAAAAAGAACATCTTCACGAGGTTTGGTACTCCAAGGGCCATTTTATGATGGTGGATTTCACTTTTGCAACAAAGATTTTAATACCTTACTCACAAAGTATGTTGTTACTCACAAAGTGTCGACCCCCTATCATCCTCAAGCAAGTGGTCAAGTAGAAGTCTCCAACCGGGAGATCAAGAATATTTTGTCAAATACCGTGAATGCCAATCGGATGAATTGGTCAAAGAAACTTGATGATGCTCTTTGGGCTTATAGGACGGCTTACAAAACACCGATTGGTATGTCTCTGTATTGGTTAGTGTTCGGGAAAGCTTTTCACCGACCGGGGGAACTTGAGCACAAGGGTGTGTGGGCATTGAATAAGCTAAATCTTGAATGGATGTCTCCGCCAACTTAAGGGTGGCACAATTGAATGAGCTTGATGAATTCTGGTTCCATGCATATTCAAGTTCGTCCTTGTACAAGGAAAAGATAAAGTACCTCCATGACAAGTACATCCGGAACTAGTAGTTTAAAGAAGGAGATCATGTGTTATTGTTAAATTCTCGGTTGATGATGTTTCCGAGAAAAGTTGAAGTCTAAGTGGAGTGGTCCATTTGAGGTTGTGCATGCTATACACTTTGTGTAATCGACCCGGTCGGTCGTTCCGTAGAATCTACATTATATTTACTATTTTTGCCTTGTCATAGGTTGGTTATACTATTTATGATGCGTTAGAGTCGGTTGGCTCGGGTTCGAAATGGTTGTAGTGAGAATTGAGACACTTAGTCTCTAAAAATAGCTTTATAGTTGGAAAAAGTCAACTGAGAGCTGACTTATTGGTAAACAACCCCGGAATGCAGATTTTATGGATTGGACAGCTTCGTTAGTTGATTTGGGACTTAGGAGTGTGCTCGAAATATTTTTCTGATGTCCGGTGTAGAATTAGGCTTGAATTGGCGAAAGTTAGTTTTTGGTGATTTCCGATCGATTTTTGAAAAATAGGCTATCGGGGTCGGAATAGAATTCCAAAAGTTGGAGCAGGTTCGTAATCTCATTTTGGATATGTGTGTAATCAGGTCAATCGGATGCGTTTTGGTTGGTTTCGGCATCGTTGGTGGAATTTAGAAATTTCGAAGTTCATAGGCTTGAATTCAATGTGATTTTGGTGTTTTTCCATTGTTTTTAGTGTTTCGAAGGCTCGACTAAGTTTGAATGAGGTTATGGGATGTGTTGGTATGGTTGGTTGAAGTCCCGGGGGCCTCAGGTGAGTTTCAGGTGGTCAACAGGGTGATTATTGAATTTTTGAACCAGCTATTTTGCTGGTGTTTCTGCAGCAAGGGCTTACCCCATGCGTTCGCGGAGGTGGCCCCGCGTTCGCATAAGGGCATTAGGCTTCTGAGGAAATTCCTTCTATGCGTTCGCGAGCCCGGAGGTGCGAACGCGGTGGGTTAAGTTGGCTGGCCATTGCGAACGCGAGGGAGGTAGTGTGTTCGCGTAGGGTATAGGAAGCGGAGGAACACCCCCCCCCCCCCCCCCCCCCCCCCCCCCCCCCCCCCAGGCCCATTGGTCTATGCATTCGCGAACCTGGGGTGCGTTCGCGTAAGGATGGGGTTGGTTGTATTGTGCCTTCGCGGGCTAGTAGACGCATTTGCGTAGAAGAATTTAGGGGCCAGCTGGGATTACGCTATGCGAACGCGGCCCATGTTGTGCGTTCGCGATGAAGAAAGCCTGGGCAGTATATTAAAAGCCCATCCGCAACCTTTGCCCACTTTTCCACCATTTTTAAACGGGATTAGAGCTTTTTGAGGGTTTTTAAAGAGAGAAATGTTTGTTTTTCATTGAGGTAAGATTGTTGAACTCATTAACTCTATTTTATGTGATTAAGGACCAAATTAACAATGTTTAATTATAGAAAATCAGTGGAAAAGGGGAAAACTAGGGCTTGCGTTTGAGAGACCTTTTAGGGGTGATTTAAGGGGTCATTTGGACTCCGATTTCAGAGTTTTTTATATGTACAGACTCGTGAGATGATGGGAATCGTTTTGGTATAAAGTTTGTCGAGTTCCGAGATGCGGACCCGGGGTTCGGGTTTTGGCTAATTTCGGATTTATTGCATAAAGTTGATATTTTTCGATTGGGTTTCATCCCCTAGCATAATTTGATGTGAAAAATCTGAACTTGATAAATTTATAGCACTTGGAAGTTCATTCAAGAGGCAAGCGTGTTGCGGAGTAACTTTTCGGGCTAGTTTGAGGTAAGTAATATCTTTAATCCCTTTCTGAGGGTATGAAACCCCGGACTTTACATCCTTTCACGGTTTTGGAGTGACGCACACACTGGATGACGAGTGTGGGGCGTTCACGAATTGGAAATTTGGAAATATGTCCCTTTTGAGGCAACAATTGAGTTGTGAAACTGCTTTTAAAGCATATGTTAAATAACATTACTATGTTTTGATATATTTGGGTTGTAAGCCATGTTTGGGGCCTAGTGTCGATCTGTTTTAACCCCTTGGGGGCTATTTTCTGATATTCTCACTATTTTTATCATGATTTTACACTCAGTCCTTCTTGTAAATTGTTGACACTCAGATTTGTTGAAAATTGTTATTTCTCAAAAGGAGATACTCTTTTGGGTCGAGAACACCTTTTATTTATGGCCCGAGTGGCATGTTGAGAGTGTCTGATTGAGTGAGGCCGAGGGCCAATATTTTGAGTATATTTATGATATGAGAGAGGCCGAGAGCCTGATTGATTGATGCCATGATTTGGCTTGTTTATAGCGCTTGGGTTGTAGGAGCCCCTCCAGAGTCTATACACACCCCCAATGAGCGTAGGTAATTACTGAGTTCGAATGCCGAGTGCCGAGTGACGAGTGACGAGTGACGAGTGATGAGTGATTGGGAGGCACGAGTGACTGTGAGGTGCTAAGTGAATGTTACTGAGTGATGGTGAGGTGCTGAGTGACAATTTATGAGTGATGATTTGGCCCGAGGGGCGGTTTTATGATGATATTTTGCTGGGTTTTGGGTATGGTTCATTTCATTCTTTTATGCTGATATTTTGGGAGTTTACTGAGAAACATTTGAAGATATACTTATTCAAGGAATTTTTAGGGAAACTGGTTTTCAGACATATGTACTAGATGTATACTTTATATTTGCTCGGTACTTCACTATTTGTGGATTGGTGTTTTGTGCTGTGTGTTTCTTATCTTCAGACTTGATTTATTTTCATTATTGCTGAGTTGGCGTACTCATCATTACTCTGTGCACCTCTGTGTGCAGATCTAGGTAATGGTTCTGAGCAGTAATCATTTGAGTCTGATCGGCGTCAGCATTCAGGGTTTTGAGGTAGATGTCCAGCGTCCACAACTTCTCCATTTCCCTTTCTTCATTAGTATTTAGTATTTTGTTCTGAGACATTGTTTTATGACATTAGCAGTGTTAGTATTATTCTTAGATACTCGTGATCAGTTGACTCCAGTTCTGGGAATGGTTTTATACTGTTTGATTATATTATGTTATGTTAAAGACTTAGAGAAATTTTATAATTGCTATGGAATATTATTAATCATTTTGGAAAATTTTATTAAAGGAATTGTGTAATTATGTGGTAGTGGCTAGCCTAGTTCCACGATAGGCGCCATCACGACCAGTTAGGATTTGAGGTCGTGACAAGTTGGTATCAGAGCACTAGATTACATAGGACTTAACGGTCATAAGCAGGTTTAGTAGAGTCTTGCGGATCGGTACGAAGACATCTGTACTTATTTTTAAGAGGCTACAGAACTCTTAGGAAAAATCTCATTTTCTTGAACTTTGTCGTGCCGTTCAATTGATTCTGAAAATCTAAACTCATGGTGTTTCATTCTCTCACAGATGGTGAGGACACGCGCTACGGATTAGGGTGACCAGACACCAGCTGATCCCACGAGGGGTCGAGGCCGTGGTGGAGTTAGGGAGCCAGCCCGTGCAGCAGCTGGGACAGTACTAGTGGATCCCCCTACTATTCAGGACCAGGTTCTCGCCGAGGGTGCTCCAGCGGAACAAGCTCAGGACCAACAGTGCCTATTGTAATTCCGGGTCTTCAGGAGACCCTGGCTCAGATCTTGACAGTGTGTACCAGTTTGGCTCAGGCAGTTGCTATGTCTACTACTGCTGCTACAGCTCAGGCCGGGGGAGGCACTCAGACTCCAACTGCCCGGACACCTGAGCAGGTTGTACAGGGTTTTCAGGAACCGGGGGCAGTCCCAGCCCAGCAGGTTGCCCTAGTTCAGGACTATGTGGTCCCAGCTATGCCCGAGGATAAGCAACGCAGGCTGAAGAGGTTCAGTAGACTTCGGCCTCCGACTTTCAGCGGCACAGAGGGTGAGGATGCCCAGGGATTTCTGGATAAGTGCTAGAGGATACTCCGTACTGCTGGTATTCTGGAGACCAGTGGAGTCTCGTTTGCTATATTTCAGTTTGCTGGTGCTGCTTTCACTTGGTGGGAGGTATTAGAGATGCGTAGGCTAGTTGGTTCAGCACCCCTCACCTGGCAGCAATTCTCCACGATCCTTTTAGAGAAGTATGTTCCTCAGTCCCATAGAGAGGAGTAGCATAGGTAGTTTGAGCAGCTGCGACAGGGAGAGTTGTTAGTTACACAATATTAGATGCAATTTTCTGAGTTGGCTCGACATGCTTCTGAGTTAGTCCCTACTAATAGGGAGAGGATCAGGAGGTTTGTAGATGGCCTCACGTATCATCTTTGGATTTTGATGACCAAGGAGAGAGTGTCTGGAGCTACATTCGAGCAGGTTGTTGACATTGCTCGGGATATTGAGTCGGTTCGCATGAAGGAGCGTAAGGAGAGGGAGGCCAAGAGGCCTCGGGGATCAGGTAGCTTCAGTGGTGCCCTTTTTAGAGGGCAGTTTCAGCACAACATAGGTCGCCCATTTAGAACTCCTCAGCCAGCTCGCCCAGCTTATAGTGGCGCATCTTCGGGGCAGGGTCCCCGCAGCTCTTATCCGATAGTTCATCTTTTACTGCCCTTCCAGCTTAGAGCTCCTCCAGAGCATCATCATTTCATGGTTCTTCTATGCACGGTTCATCCGGTGGCTATTCTAGTGGCAAGGGTCCTCTTCAGTCCCCATCTCCAGCTCCAAGTAGTTGATTTGAGTGTGGAGAGTTTGGACATGGATGGAGGCAGTGTCCTCATCGTCCTGGTAGTTCATCTCAGCCGAGGGTTCAACCCTCGACTTCAGCCCCAGTCACTTCGCCACCTACCCAGGCAGCTAGGGGTGGTGGTCAGGCAGCTAGAGGCCGCCCTAGAGGGGGAGGTAGAGCAGGTGGAGGCCAGCCACGTATTTATGCACTCACAGCTAGGTCTGATGCTATGGCCTCCGATGCGGTGATTGCAGGTACTATCTCAGTTTGTCACAGTGATGCTTTGACTTTATTTGACTCTAGTTCCACATACTCTTATGTTTCATCGTATTTTGCTCACTTTCTGAGTATTCCCTGTGAGTATTTAGTTACGTATGTTCATGTTTCGACTTCGGTGGGCGATACTATTGTTGTGGACCGTGTGTACCGGTCATGTGTGATATCTATTGGGGGTCCGGAGACCCAAGTAGACTTGTTGTTGCTCAGCATGGTTGATTTTGATGTGATACTAGGAATGGATTGGTTATCCCCATGTCATGCTATTATTGATTGTCACACCAAGATCATGACCATGGATATGCCCTGAGTTCCGAGAGTTGAGTGGAGAGGGTCTATTGAGCATATGCCTAGCAGAGTGATTTCTTATTTGAAGGCTCAACGTATGGTTGAGAAAGGATGTGAATCTTATCTTGCTTTTGTGAGGGATGTTAGTAGTGAGACTCCTTTTGTTGATTATGTTCCTGTGGTCCGTGATTTTCCGAACGTATTCCCTGCAGACCTGCCAGGCATGCCACCTGACAGGGACATTGATTTTGGTGTTGACTTAGTGCCAGGCACCCAGTCTATCTCTACTCCACCTTATCATATGGCACCAGCGGAGTTGAAGGAGTTGAAATAGAAGCTTCAGGAAATCTTAGATAAGGGGTTCATTTGGCCTAGTGTGTCACCTTAGGGTGCACCGGTGTTGTTTGTGAAAATGAAGGAAGGCTACATGTGCATGTGTATTGATTATCGGCAGCTAAACAAGGTTACGATGAAGAACCGATATCCTTTTCCCCGTATTGATGACTTGTTTAACCAGCTTTAGGGAGCTAGAGTGTTCTCTAAGATTGATTTGAGATCCGGGTATCATCAGCTGAAGATTCGGGATTCTAACATTCCGAAGATTGCTGTCAGGACAAGATATGGTCATTATGAGTTCCTGATAATGTCATTTGGGCTGACCAATGCCCCAGCCGCGTTCATTCATTTTATGAATAGTGTGTTTCAGCCTTACCTTGATTCTTTCGTCATTGTGTTCATTGATGACATCCTGGTGTATTCTCTTAACCAGGAGGAGCATGCTCAACATTTGAGGGTTGTGTTATAGAGGTGAGGGAGGAGAAGCTTTATGCAAAATTCTCCAAGTGTGAGTTTTTGCTTGGTTCAGTAGCTTTATTTGGGCACGTGGTGTTCAGTGAGGGTATTCAAGTGGATCCAAAGAAGATAGAGGCGGTGCAGAGTTGGACCAGACCATCCTCAACTACAGAGATTAAGAGTTTCCTGGGTTTGGCGGGATATTACCGTCGCTTTGTGGAAGGGTTCTCTTCTATTGCTTCGCCCTTGACCAGATTGACCCAGAAGGGAGCTCCATTCAGATGGTCTTATGAGTGTGAGGAGAGCTTTCAGATGATCAAGTCAGCATTGACCATAGCTCCGGTATTGGTTTTACCTACTGGTTCGGGTTCTTATACAATCTACTGTGATGCTTCTAGAGTTGGCTTCGGAGCGGTACTGATGTAGGATAGTAGGGTGATTTCCTACGCGTCTAGGCAGTTAAAGGTGCACGAGAAGAATTATCCGGTGCACGATCTTGAGTTAGCTGGCATTGTTCATACCTTGAAGATTTGGCGACATTACTTATATGGCGTACAGTGTGAGATTTTCACTGATCATAGTAGTTTGCAGTATCTGCTGAAGCAGAAGGACTTGAATTTGCGTCAGAGGAGGTGGTTAGAGCTTCTCAAGGATTATGACCTCACTATTTTGTATCATTCGGAGAAGGCCAACGTAGTGGCCGATGCTTTGAGTCGCAGAGTTGAGAGTTTGGGGAGTCTAGCTTACCTTTCAAAAGCAGAGCGACCTTTAGCACTTGATGTTCAGGCTTTAGCAGGTCAGTTGGTGAGATTGGATTTGTCAGAGCCTCCGCGGGCATTATCTAGCATGGCTTCCCGATCTTCTCTTTATGATCAGATTAGAGCACGACAGTATGATGACCAGCACTTGTTAGTTCTTCAGAACAGGGTCCGTTAAGGTGATGCCAGGGATGTGACTATTGGTGATGATGGAGTTATGAGGATGCAGGGCCGTATTTGTGTGCCCAATGTGGATGGGCTTTGAGAGTTGATATTAGCAGAGGCCCACAACTCACGGTATTCCATCCATCTAGGTGTCGCGAAGATGTATCAGGATCTGAGACAGTAGTATTGGTGGAGGCGGATCAAGAGAGATATTGTTGAGTATGTAGCACGGTGTCTCAACTACTAGCAAGTCAAGTATGAGCACCAGAGACCAGGTGGATTACTTCAAAGGTTAGATATACCGGAGTGGAAGTGGGAGCGGATCACCATGGAATTTGTAGTTGGGCTTCCACGTACTTTGAAGGGTTTTGATGCTATTTGGGTCATTGTGGATCGGCTGACCAAGTCCCCGCACTTCATTCCTGTCAGTACTACTTATGCTTCGGAGCGGTTAACCGGTATCTATATCAGGGAGATTGTTCGATTGCATGGAGTTCCGATTTCTATCATTTCTGACAGAGGTACTCAGTTCGCGTCTCAGTTTTGGAGGGACGTGCAGAGAGGGTTGGGTACTCAGGTAGATTTGAGCACTGCATTTCATCCTCATACCGACGGGCAGTCGGAGCAGACTATTCAAATTTTGGAGGACATGTTGCGTGCTTGTGTGATAGATTTTGGGGGTTCGTGGGATCAGTTTCTGCCACTCGCGGAGTTTGCATATAATAATAGCTACCAGTCTAGTATTCAGATGGCTCTGTATGAGGCTTTATATGGTAGGAGGTGTATATCTTCAGTTGGTTGGTTCGAGCCCGTGAGGCTAGGCTATTATGCACAGATTTAGTTCAGGATGTGTTAGGGAAGGTGAAGTTTATTCAGGAGCGACTTCCAACGACGCAGTCTAGGCAGAAGAGTTATGCGGATGGAAGGTCCGGGATATGTCTTTTATGGAAGGTGATAAGGTACTATTGAAGGTGTCACCCATGAGGGGTGTTATGAGGTTCGGAAAGAGGGGAAGGCTGAGTCCCCGGTTTATTGGTCCTTTTGAGGTGCTTCAGAAATTGGAGAGGTGGCTTATAGACTTACCTTTCCACCCAGCTTATCGAGTGTTTATCCAGTATTCCATGTTTCGATGCTCCGAAAGTATATTGGTGACCCATCTCAAGTTTTAGACTTCCGCACAGTTCGACTCGAGGATGATATGTCATATGAGGTAGAGCCAGTGGCCATTTTGGATCGTCAGGTCAGGAAGTTGAGGTCTAAGGATATATCTTCAGTGAAGGTACAATGGAGAGGTCAGCAAGTGAAGGAGGCTACTTGGGAGACCGAGGGGGAGATGCAGAGCAGATATCCTCACTTGTTTGAGACTCCAGGTATGTTTCTAGACCCGTTCGAAGACGAACGTTTTCTTAAGAGGGGGAGAATGTAACGACCCGGTCGGTTGTTCCATAGAATCGGCATTATATTTACTGTTTTTGCATTGTCATAGGTTGGTTATACTGTTTATGATGTGTTAGAGTCGGTTGGCTCGGGTTCGGAATGGTTGTAGTGAGAATTGAGACACTTAGTCTCTAAAAATAGCTTTATAGTTGGAAAAAGTCAACTGAGAGTTGACTTATTGGTAAACAACCTCGGAATGCGGATTTTATGGCTCGGACAGCTTCGTTAGGTGATTTGGAACTTAGGAGTGTGCTCGGAATATTTATGTGATGTCCGGTGTAGAATTAGGCTTGAATTGGCGAAAGTAGTTTTTGGTGATTTCCGATCGGCAGTGGAAAATAGGCTATCGTGGTCGGAATGAAATTCCGACAGTTGGAGCAGGTTCCTAATGTCATTTTGGATATGGGTGCAAAATTTCAGGTCAATCGAATGTGTTTTGGTTGGTTTCGGCATCGTTGGTGGAATTTAAAAATTTCGAAGTTCATAGGCTTGAATTCGATGTGATTTTGGTATTTTTGCGTTGATTTTAGTGTTTCGAAGGCTCGTATAAGTTTGAATGAGGTTATGGGATGTGTTGGTATGGTTGGTTGAGGTCCCGAGGGCCTCGGGTGAGTTTCGGGTGGTCAACAGGGTGATTATTGGATTTTTGAACCAGTTGTTTTGCTGGTGTTTCTGCAGCAAGGACTTACATTATAAGTTCGCGGAGGTGGTCCTGCGTTCGCATAAGGGTATTGGGCTTCTGAGGAAATTCCTTCCATGCGTTCGCGAGCCTGGAGGTGCGAACGTGGTGGGTTAAGTTGGCTGGCCATTGCGAACACGGGGGAGGCAGTTTGTTCGCGTAGGGTATAGGCAGCGGAGGACCCCCCAAGCCCATTGGTCTATGCGTTCGCGGGCCTGGGGTGTGTTCGCGTAAGGCTAGGGTTGGCTGTACTGTGCGTTCGCGGGCTAGTAGACGCGTTCACGTAGAAGAATTTAGGGTCCAGCTGGGATTACTCTATGCGGACGCGGCCCATGTGGTGCGTTCGCGATGAAGAAAGCCTCGGCAATATATTAAAAGCCCATCCGCGACCTTTGCCTACTTTTCCACCATTTTTAAACGGGATTAGAGCTCTTTGAGGTTTTTGAAGAGGGAAACGTTTGTTCTTCATTGAGGTAAGATTTTTTGACTCATTAACTCTATTATATGTGATTAAGGACCAAATTAACAGTGTTTAATTAGGGAAAATCAGTGGAAAAGGGGGAAACTAGGGCTTGAGTTTGAGAGACATTTTAGGGGTGATTTGAGGGGTCATTTGGACTCCGATTTCATAGTTCTTTATATGTACAGACTCGTGAGATGATGAGGATCATTTTGGTATATAGTTTGTCGAGTTCTGAGATGTGGGCTCGGGGGTCGGGTTTTGGCTAGTTTCGGGTTTTGTGCATAAAGTTGATATTTTTCGATTGAGTTTCATCCTCTAGCATAATTTGATGTGAAAAATCTGAACTCGATACATTTGGAGCACTCGGAAGTTCATTCTAGGGGCAAGCGTGTTGCGGAGTAGCTTTTCGGGCTAGTTTGAGGTAAGTAATGTCTTCAAATCCTGTCCTGAGGGTATGAAACCCCGGACTTTACATCCTTTCACGGTTTTGGAGTGATGCACAGACTGGATGACAAATGTGGGGCATTCAAGAATTGGAAATTTGGAAATATGTCCCTTTTGAGGCAATTATTGAGTTGCGAAATTGCTTTTAAAGCATATGTTAAATAATATTACTATGTTTTGATATATTTGGGTTGTAAGACATGTATGGGGCCTAGTGCCGATCTGTTTTAACCCCTTGGGGGCTATTTTATGATATTCTCATTATTTTGATCATGATTTTACACTTAGTCCTTCTTGTTAAATTGTTGACACTTAGATTTGTTATTTCTTGAAAGGAAATACTGTTTTGGGTCGAGAACCCCGTTTATTTATGGCCCGAGTGGCATGTTGAGAGTGTCTGGCTGAGTGAGGCCAAGGGACAATATTGTGAGTATATTTATGATATGAGAGAGGCCGAGAGCCTTAGTGATTGATGCCATCCGGCGCCCGACAGCGTCTTGACCCCCATCCAATTTTTGGGCCAATTCCCCCTTCGTACTACCAAAAAATGAGATTCTTGCCGAATCCGAGTTTGCTGCTCCAACCATTACCAAACTAATACCTATTCTGTTTAGTACTTGATTGGGCTTGTTTATAGCGCTTGGGCTGTAGGAGCCCCTCCGTAGTCTGTACACACCCCCAGTGAGCGCAGGTACCTACTCAGTTCGAGTGCCGAGTGACGAGTGATTGGGAGGCATGAGTGACTGTGAGGTGCTGAGTGAATGTTACTGAGTGATGGTGAGGTGCTGAGTAACTATTTATCAGTGATGATTTGGCCCGAGGGGTGGTTTTATGATGATATTTTGTTGGGTTCTGGGTATGAATCATTTCATTCTTTTATGCTGATATTTTTGGAGTTTACTGAGAAACATTTGAAAATATACTTGTTCAAGGGATTTTTACGAAACCTGGTTTTCACACATATGTACTAGATGTATATTCTATATTGGCTCGGTATTTTACTATTTGTAGATTGGTGTTTTGTGTTGTGTGTTTCTTATCTTCGGACTTGATTTATTTTCATTACTACTGAGTTGGAGTACTCATCATTACTCTGTGCACCTCTGTGTGCAGATCCAGGTACTGGTTCTGAGCAGTAATCATCTGAGTCCGATCGGCGTTAGCATTCGGAATTTCGGGTAGTTGTCCAGCGTCCACATCTTCTCCATTTCCCTTCCTTTATTAGTATTTAGAATTTTGTTCTGAGACATTGTTTTATGACATTAGCAGTGTTAGTATTATTCTTAGATGCTCGTGATCAGTTGACTCCAGTTCTGGGGAATGGTTTTAGATGATTAGATTATATTATGTTTTGTTAAAGACTTAGAGAAATTTTATACTTGCTATGGAATATTATTAATGATTTTGGAAAATTATATTAAAGGAATTGTGTAATTATGTGATAGTGGCTAGCCTAGTTCCACGATAGGCGCCATCACGACCAGTTAGGATTTGGGGTCGTGAAACTTTGGTGCATTAGACTTGAAGAACAAGAATGATGAAGTGTTTAGAGTCAATGAGCGCCGGGTGAAACATTATCTTAGCAAGGTTGATGATGTCCATGTCGTTGCGTTGATTCATTTCAAGTGATTGATGGTAACTTGCGTCGTGCCGCGACGTTAAATCATGCGCTTCTTGGGAGGCAACCCATGTTTTTTTTTCATTTTCTTCCTTTTTAGATAGGTTTTGTATTGAGCTAACTGGTTTTGAAGTGAATTGCAAGAATGAGTGTACATTACAGGGACTATAATTGAAACAATTAGCCAAGTGTTTAAATTATGTGGACCGCACCAATATTGTGCGGAACGCACAAAAATGATTGCAATCGACCGCACACCTGGAGACCCAAAAACATCAACTCTCTCAAGTTTGGATTTGCAGAAAATTGGCCAAAATGTGGTCGCACATAAAATTATGTTGACCGCACAAATGTATGCGGCCACACTCACTTTTGTGCGAACTGCAAAAGCTCAGTCCATGTACAGGTAAAGAGTGTGGACCGCACTCAAAATTGTGCGGCCGCACTCAACTATATTTTTGATTGACTTGGTCAAACTATATATAGGGCTTTTCAACACTATTCACACTTTACGATGTCTGAATTTCCAAGCCTTGAGAAAACACTGTGCATCACAAAATAGTTCACAAATCACACTCAGTTCATCAAGTTAGTTTCTCACCTGCATCATTCATTTTACTGGTATGTTCAGTCCATGTTAGATTTTGTCCATGTTTCTTTAAAAAATTGTTTTATTTGATTAGTTCAGTTATTTTTAGGCCTAAAATGTCAAATGTGCTTAATATGTGCTTAAAACTCATGTGGGTAGTTTCATATATGTTCATTAGGTACTAGGTAGACCATTAATCATGTTAATTTGCGCATTCCATGTCTAAATTGTGAAAACTTACATGAACCCTATTTCAGATGGGAGTGTGATTTTCTAGCACCAAATCTGGGACTGTCCCAAGGTAGTCCAGCGAATCCCCCTATTTCTTCCAAGAGATGGGTCATTTATGTTGCCAAAGCAGAACACGGACCTTTCTCTGTCCCAGAACATATTGGCAGCTTCGATCAACATATTGTTTGGTTGGATGTCCAATAAAGAGGGTACATTTCCCAAAATATTTTTCACATGCTTTTTGTCACTTGACGGAAGTTCTTCCCGCCAATCTAGCAACAATGGTGGTATGTTATGGACCATGCCGAACCTGCGGACTTCGTGCCTCATTTTTTACAAAACAAATAAGGTTAGACCCCTTCCCCCTCCAGATTCGAATAATTATACTCTAATGATTAGCATATCGGCACTTATTTCTCCAAATCAATGCACAAATCGTGGTTGCGACCGTTGGGATTATGGAAACCCCGATGGACTTTTGACATGGCTTTTCTTAAAGGGTCATTATGTGGACAACATATTAACCCTGGCTAGGTTTGACCATGATGCATGTATAGTTAATCAGAGTAAGGTTTCTATAGAGGTCTAGACCGGTACCCTCAAGCGGACAACTTGAGGGGGAAAGGCACGGAACCGTCGACTACACCACTGATCGACTAGTTTTACCGAAAATAAGCCTTTCCGAATTCAAAGGGTGATATATAGGAAGAGCGCAAACACACATCAAGCGTTGCTATAATATTAATTACGCACGAGTGGAATATGATGTTGAGCATTATTTATGCAACAGAAAATAGCACGTTGTCACGTATTCGCACGATGAAAAATGATAAATGCGGTATTTAATAATTGAAAAGGTGTTTAAGAAAGGAAAACAAGGAGATAAGTCAGTTTCAACAGTAAGGAGTAATAAAACAAGAAAGACAAATCGTAAATGCATGAAGGTAGGCAAATAAATTCACCTAAAGTGGGAAAGAGTATGCAAGTATTAACAGAATAACAAGGCATGCTTAAAGATCAATTCACAAAAATCAGGTTTGTTATGGTAAGAGCCAAGAAATATCCCCAGCAGAGTCGCCATGCTGTCGCGCACCCTTTTCCTCGCGAAATCGGGTTTCAACATTTCTAGGACAAATCCTGTTTTTGGGGATGGGTAAGGAATTGGAAGAGTCTCCACCTAACGGATTAAGGTGCGTTAGGTAACCTAGAGCAATTAACTCATAAAACTAGTTTGCATCACCAGAGATCGGGTAAGGGCTCAAATTACCTTGAGGGGAAAGTGTTAGGCACCCCTCGAGGTCCACAACGGTGGGTCCCAGCTGAACTTAAATTAAGCGAATTAGTCTGAAAAGAGAAGAAAACAGTTTGGACAATATAAATCACTTTAAACAGGATTATAAGGGGGGTCTTAGGTTTTTTAGCCTATAGGATCATTCCATGCAATACTTTGTAACTTCCCCAAGTTGGGGTGTTACTCATAGCATTAGCGCATGGGCTATCATTTCCTTACTACCCAATTACTATCTTTAAGTTGTTACCTAAGCGCTCTAGTAGTTTCTAGCTCGTTCCATATGCGTGCACTACCCGTCTCTTACCTATGGCCCTGGAGGTATTATGACCTCTACTTAGGATGGTTCTAGACGAATCTAGGTTACTTAAAAGTGAGAAATCTAGGCGACAAACAAAAGACAAATAGGACTTTCAAATAAAGAACAAATAAGGGCTCACATTGACCTCCACAAGTAGACAACAAAAGCACGCAATTGAATATGCAAACTTTGCTAATTTAGAATCCTATAGGCAGGATATCTATGTGAGCAAAAACAGAATGTAAAGACAATTTTATTAAAGTGAGCATTAAGACCTACTTGTTTGCCTACTGATTTTATTCAGCATGAATGAGGGCACTTCAGGCCGATAATATGTCACAATTTAGACCCAGAATCATTGTTAAGCCTTAACGGTACATTGCCTAAATGATCGTCAGTATTGATTGAATTTAGAATCGACCAACGGGATCCTATAGGCATGATTTCTACGAGTTTATTAATTACATACCTATAAATATTGTTTCTTAGCGTAGTACTGATTTTAACTCATAAAGGCAGGTTTTATTCTTTTAAATCCTATAGGCATATTTTCTATGTTGAAGTTTATTCCACCCTATAAGCATGATATCTATTATCTTTAGATCCTATAGGCAGGATTTCTAAGTTTAAAACTAATTTCATCTTATAGGCATGATATCTATTAGCTTTAAATCCAATAGGCATGATTTCTAGGTTGAAACTGATTTTTGGTTCTATAGGCATGATATCTAGGTCTGAAACTGATTTTATTTTTATTCCTATAGGCATGATATCTATTAATTGTATCTGGACAGATTTCCAGATAATCAACTCAAACAAACAAAGGTCCTATAGACATGGTCACTAATGCACATTTGGTTGGAAATATGTGTAGATCCTATGAACAAGATTTTTAATGTGCGTAGTTAAACGGAAGGTCGTATGAGTAGGATCTCTAGCATGCAAATGTAAAACACAAAAAGCAAAATAATCATGAGAAGTCCTATTGGCAGGATCTCTAAACACAGTCTAGTACTCATATAATTCAATCAGCATAATTAAATCCTATAGGCAGGATTTCTACCCAGTTTAAGCAAAAGATATAAGAAAAAAAAACGTAGCTTTTACTAATAAACCCCAAATCTGTTATTACAGAGATTATTGTAGCCCAGAATATTGAATGAATTACATAATAGTAACAATTACACTATAGGGAGCCTTCATAGGCCCAATCTAAACCTGGGAACCAGGCCTTCAAACATAACAGCTTTGGAGCATAATAGTGATCCATCCATGGCATATTAAAAATCAGGCTTCCAATGTGTCAAAGTTCCCAAGGGCCGCAGGGACCCAGGGCAATGCTCACACTAGAACCACATTCAGAAAGATGACTCATAAAAGATTGGAAAACCATCCCCAGTGTGTCAGAGTTCAAAGAAGTCTCAAGGACCTAGGCAGTGCTCACACTAGGGGTGGTGAGAACCTAAATGACTAAGAGTAGGATGTCACGACCCAAATCCTAATTTAGGTCGCGATGGCGCCCAACAGCGGGGTTAGGTAAGCCAATATGAATTACACTAGTTGTTACCCTTCCCATTTGATTAAACAAGTCAACATTTACCAGTTTTAAACAGTTAAACATGATGATAGACTGACATGAAAATAAAATCATAACAGTATATGGCCAAGATAAAGCATACGCACGGATATACAGCCCAAAGCCCAAAATATTCACTATGTGTGTGTCAGGAACTAGTGTCACGGGAAACTAGCGGAATATACAAGCTACATATATATATAAAAATCCACAATCTGGATGAAATAGATGGGGAAAATAACAATGGAACTTCAGGGTGCTTCTAGGAGGTCGCCAGGAAGATAAGTTCACCGTGAAGTCTAATCACACAAATCAGTATCTAGCACCGGCCTGATGATCAGATGTACCAACCTCTGGACATGTACAATCAAGTACAGAAGAAGAAGAAGAAGAAGTGCAGCATGAGTACATAAATAAATATGTACCTAGTGAGTATCCCGTCTAAACTCGAAGGAGTAGTGACAAGAGGTCGACTAGATACTCACTAAGGTCCAGCAATATAATATAAAAAGCGATATGGCTAAAGCAGTAGGCATGTGAAGCAGAAATCAACAAGTACATAGGAAAATAATGTAATCCAAGTAACAGCTGAAAATAAACTACAAGTGCCAAACCTCCATATACACAATACCTATCAATCCCACTATGTGCGACTCAGACTCAAGTGATAATACCATACCAAAACAAGACAACCGGCTGGAGACATAAGGGTGGTCATGAGGACTGAGGTCATAAGCTACCCACGATCGCGAATCATACCTGCGACTCGTGTGCTGACTCGATAATGATAAGCTCCCCACGATCACGAATCTTACCTGCGGCTCGTGTGCTGACTTGATAATGATAAGATCCCCACGATCGCAAATCTTACCTGCGACTCGTGTGCTGACTCGATAATGATAAGCTCCCCACGATCGCGAATCTTACCTGCGACTCGTGTGCTGACTCGATAATGATAAGCTACCCACGATCGTGAATCTTACATGCCACTCGTGTGCTGACTCGATAATTATAAGCTACCCACGATCGCGAATCTTACATGCGACTCGTGTGCTGACTCGATAATGATAAGCT
>ML265834.1:0-52196 GCA_005239495.1 Nicotiana undulata | reverse complement strand
GTGCCAATACCACTGTAGCCAACTGGGATTGAAATCATAATATTTCACCTTTCCATGTCATCTCAACAACAATCACAACTTACAATACATACAAGGTACAAATAAGGCACATAGAGGCATGCTCGTGAGTCCTAAAGCTACCCGACATAGCAATATAGTCGCCACGTACGGACTCTCGTCACTTGGTACGTACGCGGCCCCCCACAACATGTACACATAACAAATAAGGAACCTATGGGGACGTTTCCCCCTTACGAGGTTGGAAATGAGACTCACCTCGTGACGAAATCACCCCTCGGATCAAGGATGCGCCTGAATCTCCGAAATATACCCTCGACGGCTCGCAACTAGCCAGCTATAGCGTAATTGAATCAATTTAAGTTCAAAGAAGAAGAATCAACCAGTAAACCCAAAATTAGGCATTCTTGAAGGATTTTGGAATTTCAATCCCGTGCCCACGCGCCCGAATTTCAAAAATTCTCGAAGGAATCACTTACCCGAAGCCTAATGATCATAATTACGTGAGTTATACATGAATTCATGGCTTAGAACGGATATTCACTAATTCTCCCATAAGCCCTAATTTACTACCAAATTTTAAGAATTGATGATTTAGAAAAGAGAATTAGCTAGGAAATAATGTTGAAACTTAGTAAAACCATGGAATTTACTTACCTCAATAACAATGGTGGAAAGTTCCTTGAAAAGCTCTCTAAAGACTTGAGGAGGAAGATGAAAATGGAGGAAATATGCTAAATCCCGTATTTAATAAAACTGCCCAGTTATTCCTTCACTGCGATCGCGACAAGGGGCCTGCGATCGTGAAGGTCAACTGGCCAGACCTCTGCGATCGCAAAGAGCAACTGTGCCCGGCCCTGACTTGACACTATGTGATCGCGAAGATGGGGCTACGATCGCGAAGGCATGGAACCCAGCCTTCCGCGATCGCGAAGAGGAAGCTGCGATCGCGAAGAACAATCAACAGCCCAGCCAAGTTCCTTCTCCGCGATCGCGGCCCACCTTCTGCGATCGCGAAGAAGGAAACCAGACAGCAAAAATCTGGTTTTTCCAACTTAGCTCCCGGGGGTCCAAAACTCACCCGAGCCCCTCGAGACCCTGTCCAAAGGCACCGACAAGTCTGTATTCATGATACGGACTCGCTCGAACTTCCGGAACGTGAAAAACAACAAGGAAACTCAGAATTCAACCCCAAAACCAAATTGAATCAATCTAAAGAACTTAAGATTCTAGAATTCACTTCAATGCACCGAACGGGCCTATACTACTTGGAATGACTTCAAATTTTGCAGACAAGTTATAAATGACATAAATGAACTATTCCCGGTCTCGAAATTCTGTTTGGACCTCGATAGCATAAAATCACGTCCCAGACCAAATTTCAAACATAAGGAAATCCTGATTTCCATTTCGGGCGCCGAAATGCTCCCGGGTCATCGAAAACCTGAGCCGAACATACTCCCAAGTCCGAAATCATCATACGGAGCTACTGGAGCTGCCAGAACTCGATTTCGAGGTCATTTGCTCAAAATGTTGACCGAAGTCAAACTTGGCCAAATAGGCCAACCTTAAGGAACCAAGTGTTCCCAAATCACTCAAACCATTCCCGAATCCCGAACCACCCATCCTCGCAATTCATAAAGCATGAATAGCCACTATGGGAGGTTTCATTTAAGGGAAAGGGATCCTACTATGCAAAACGACCGGTCTGGTCATTACATTCTCCCCCTCTTATACAAACGTTCGTCCTCGAAGGGGTTTAGAATCGTACCGTAGTGCTGAATAGCTGTGGATATCTGCTCTGCATGTCCTCCTCGGACTCCCAAGTCACCTCCTCAACTGGTTGGCCCCTCTACTGAACCTTAACTGCAGAAACTGTCTTGGACCTCAACTGGCGGTCTTGTCTGTCAATAATAGCTATTGGCTCCTCCTCGTAGCCCAGCTTCTCATTTAACTGAATCGTGTTGTAATCAACTACGTGGGAGAAGTCGGCGTGATACCTCCAAAGCATGGATACGTGGAAAACCGGGTGAACTCCTGATAAGTCTGGGGGTAAAGCAAGCTCATAAGTGACCTCTCCGACTCGCCTCAACACCTCGAATGGACCTATAAACCTGGGGCTCAGCTTGCCCTTCCTCCCGAATCTCATGATACCCTTCATCGGCGAAACCTTCAGCATAACCTTATCTCCCTCCATAAATGCTACATCACGCGCCCACTGATCTGCGTAACTCTTATGTCTGTACAGAGCTGTGCGGAGTCTCTCCTGAATGATCTTCACCCTATCCAAATCATCTCTCACCAGATCTGTGCCATATAACTTGGCCTCGCTAGGCTCAAACCACCCGATAAGTCTGCTCTAGTATCGAGACCGCAGAAAGTGACCACACAAGACCTGTAGACCCGGTCTACCACCACAGAATTGCCCACAGGAGTGGACACATATATAGGAGAACACAAGGACTCATGAGGGACATACAGAAAACGAGCAAATAGTACAGATACATACGAGTACATGGATCCTGGGTCAAATAGTACTGAAGCTTCCCTACCACACACGGAGATAATACATGTGATCACGGCGTCTGAGGCCACTTCATCTGATCTGCCGGAATGGCATAAAATTTGGCTGAGGCTCTTGAAGACGAACTCCCCCAGAGTGAACCGGAAATAATTGACCTCCTCCTGACTGGCCTCCCCCTCTTCGACGACCCCTGCCGACCTATCCCCCACCTCGGGGCGGCCGGACTGCTGGTGCTGAACTCCTAGGCTGATAACTCTGCTGCACTGCCTTGCCCCGATACCTGGGATAAAACCTCCACATATGACCTGGCTCCCCACACTCGCAATAACCTCCTGGTGCTACAGCCCGCTGCCCGAAAGAGGAAGAACCCTGAATAGCTGGAGGGCGGTGTGAACCCTCTGGTAAGGCACTGAAATAGGAGCTACAGGACCTCTGATGACTGGAATAGTTGCTGGGTGCACCCTGGGTGGATGGGGGATGATAAGAACGCTCTGGCATAGCGCCGAGCTGAGGCCTTGCTGCAATACCCCTGGGAGGTAGTGGAGGTGCTGAATATGAAGACCTACTGAACTCGCCGCCTCCGAACTGACCTCTACCCCTAGCTGGAGCACCCCTAAAATCACCTGTGAACCTGGCCCTCTTGTCCTGCTGACCTGGCTGACCCTGCTCCCTGCTCCTCAT
The DNA here is from genome assembly GCA_005239495.1 of Nicotiana undulata. Taxonomy (NCBI): domain Eukaryota; kingdom Viridiplantae; phylum Streptophyta; class Magnoliopsida; order Solanales; family Solanaceae; genus Nicotiana; species Nicotiana undulata. Next base: position 48,973 of record ML265834.1, on the reverse strand, counting down.
ACGGTAACCCTCAATCCGTCGAGCTATCTCGACTACAAGCTGATATGGGGTACCCATCTCTACCTCTCTGGCCATGGAGGCCCTAATACCTGGATGCAAGCCTGCCACAAACCGCCGCACCCTCTCGGCATCAGTAGGCAATATCATAAGGGCATGGCGAGACAACTCGGAAAATCTAGCCTCATAATCAGTCACTGACATCTGCCCCTGCTCTAGTCGCTCAAACTGACCCCGTAGCTCCTCCCTCTCAGAAGGTGGAATGTATCTGTCTAGAAATAACTGAGCGAACTGGTCCCAAGTGACAGGAGGAGAATCTGCTGGCCTGCTGAGAATATATGACTGCCACCACCTGCGAGCTCTGCCCTCTAACTGAAATGTGGTGAAATCCACTCCATGGGACTCCAAAATCCTCATGTTGTGCAGTCTGTCCCTGCACCTATCAATAAAATCCTGATCATCCTCTCCCCACTCACCCCCGAAGACTGGAGGGTGAAGTCGGGTCCATCTATCCATTATCTTCTGCTGGTCACCCTCTGCAACTTGCCTGGGCTCTAGAGCTGCTACTACGGGCTGAACCCCTCCCACGGGCGGTGTGCCCAGGGTATGACGTGCTGCTGCTTCCTGACCTATGGCCTGAGCGGTAAGGGTCTGGACTCCCCCTCCCGCCTGAGAAGTGGCAGGGTCGGCTGGAAATAAACAAGCCTGAGACATAGTGTCCATGAATCTCAGCATACGGCCCATGACCTCCTGGAAGCCTGGCCCCGTCATGAAATCCACTGGAGCAGGTTCTACTGGAGGCACCTCATCCTGCTCCTCTATAATAGGGTCCTCTTGTGGTGCCCCTGGCGTAGCTCTGGGACGTCCTCGACCCCTACCTCGAGCAGGTGCTCTACCCCTGCACCTACCCCGACCTTGGGCAGCCGGGGCAGCGGCCTCTCCCGGACCAGGAACATGGGATGCACGCGTCCTCACCATCTGCCAGAGAATGGAAGAATAATTTGATTACATCATAGATTGCACGACAGGATATGAATAAAAGGAAGTTTCCTAACACTCCATAGCCTCATGAAGATAAGTACAGACGTCTTCGTGCCGATCCGCAAGACTCTACTGGGCCTGCCCATGACTCGTGAGACTTGCGTGAACCTAGAGCTCTGATACCACGTTGTCACGACCCAGAATCCCAATCCGAGTCGTGATGGCGCCCAACGGCGGGGTTAGGCAAGCCAACAATAATTACACCAAGTGATACCTTTCCCATCTAGTTAAACAGTCAAAGATTCCCAATTTATAACGACAAACATGATACTAGCCTTGAGCGGAAGTGAAATCCTAGTAGATACAAGCTGAAATAAAATGCATACATAGATATACATCCCAAAACCCCAAAATATAAATATACACTACGCGTGTGTGCCAGGAACTAGTGTCACGAGTGTCATGGGCAACTACTGAATATACAATGACTACAATATATACAGAGTCTCCGTCTGAATGAAATGAGCGGAGAAATGTAACAAAAGAGCTCCAGGGTGCTGCTAGGAAGTCGCCGAGAAAGCAGCTCACCGAGAAGTATGACCACGGTATCAATATCTAGCGCCGGCCTGATAGTCAGACGTGCCAGCCTCCGGACCTGTACAGTCAAGTACAGAAAAGAAAAGAAAGTGCAGCATGAGTACATATTAAATAAATATGTACCCAGTGAGTATCCCGCCTAAACTCGAAGAAGTAGTGACGAGAGGTCGACTCGATACTCACTAGGGTCCAGCAGTAGTAACATGTGATAAAATATGATGAAATACAGTAGGCATGTCAGGGAAATAAGCAGCAAGTACATATACTAAAAGCAGAGAAATCCAAACAGCTACTGAACTTAAACAATAAAGCACTTTCAAGATTAAGACCACCGAATGAAAAAAAAATCACAAATTCTTTGAATCCGCCGTGGCGTACGGCTCGCTCCCTTATATTTCACAATTACATTTTGAATCCGCCGTGGCGTATGGCCCGCTCCCTTATATTTCACAATTTCATTTCAAATCCGCCGTGGCGTACGACCTGCTCCCTTATACTTCACAATTTCATTTCAAATCCGCCATGGCGTACGGTCCGCTACCTTATATTTCACAATTTCATTTCAATGGACCTCAGAAGAACAACATGATGCAAAAAAACATAATTTCGTAGGAAATATAGCATTACAATAAATCATAAGAGCATTTCAACGAAAAGAAAGAAACATATTTAAGGCATTGCAAGGAAACATACAAGGCATGATGTGGGCCTAACTACCTGGACATAACAATAATAGCCTCTACGTACGGACTCTCGTCACTTGGCGCGTACGTAGCCCCCAAACAAGTCAAACATAGTATGTACATCACCTATGGGGACGATTCCCTCTTACAAGGTTGGAAAGGAGACTCACCTCGTGTCGAATCTACCCCTCGGGCCACAATTGCGCCCAAAACTCCGAATTCTATACCCGAGGACTTGCAACTAGTCAAAAGATATATAATAACATCAATGCATGTACAATGTGATATTTCATCTTAGTTATTCAATAAAATCGCTATTCTTGAAAAATTCTCAATTTCCAACCCTGGCCTCTCATGGCCAAATTCCGGAAATTTTCGAAGGAATGAACTACCCGAAGCTTGACGATCGTAATTACATAATTTATTTAGGAATTTTTGGCTAAAAATGAAGTTTCACTATTTTCCCAAAACCCCACATTTTTCTATCAATTCCTATGAATTTTAAGATAATTGGAAGAGGGTTTTATTTGAATTTGATGTTAAAAGTAATGAAAAACGGACTACGAATCACTTACCTTGATGAGTTTGAACTTGGGCAGTCCTTTCCCTAGCTTGGAGGAGCTCTAATGGAGGTTGGGTATTGAATAATGAAGAAGAATCCCGTAATTGGACATTTAAGTACTGCCCAGGAAAACCTTCACTGCGATCGCGACACTGGGCCTGCGATCGCGAAGAACAACTGGCCTGACCTTTGCGATCGCGGCAGAGGTCCTGCGACCGCGAAGAACAATTGGCAAGACCTCTGCGATCGCGGCAGTGGTCCTGCGATCGCGTAGGACAAACTCACCCGGCCCAGATGCTACTCAATGCGATCGCAAGAAATGGGCTGCGATCGCGAAGGTATGGAACCCAGACCTCTGCGATCGCAAAGGGGAAGTTGCGATCACATAGAGCAATCGACAGCCCAGCAAAATCCTGCTCCGCAATCGCAACCCACCTTCTGCGATCGCAGAGAAGGAAACCAGACAACAGATTTTCTGGTTTTCTAACTTAGCTCCCGGGGGTCCAAAACACACCCGAGCCCCTCGGGACCCCGTCCAAAAGCACCGGCAAGTCTGTATTCGTGATACGGACTCGCTCGAACGCTCGGAACATGAAAAACAACAACGGAACTCGAAAATCAAACCCCAAAACCAAATTAATCAAACTTAAGAACTTTGAAATTCTAGAATTCACTTCAACGCGCAGAACCGGCCTAAACTTCTCGGAATGACTTCAAAATTTGTAGACAAGTTATAAATGACACAAAGGAACTATTCCCGATCTCGGAATTTCAATCGGACCTCGGGAACATAAAATCACATTCCAAACCAAATTTCAAATTCTATGAGATTTCTCAAAACTTCATTAACTCCAATTTTTCCTCATTTTATCCGAAACCAATCAAATCAAGTCCGTTTTACACCAAATTTCACAGATAACTTATATAACACATATTGAACCTGTTCCGGGCTCCGAAATCATAATACGGGCCCGGCAGCACAGGTTTCACATCAAGGTTCATTTTCATAAGCCTTTAATATTTTCATAAAATAATTTTCTTTAAAAATTCATTTCTCGGACTTGGGTCCTCGGAATTCGATTCCGGGCATACGCCCAAGTCTCATATTTTCCTACGGACCTTTCGGAACCGTCGGATCACGGATCCGAGTCTGTTTACCAAAAATGTTGACCAAAGTCAATTTTATTCAATTAATTATCACAAATTTAACTCTTAATCAAGTTTTTTTCACACAAAGGCTTCCCGGCTACGCGGCCGAGTTGCGCATGCACATCGAGGTGAGATTAATGGAGGCTTTCGAGCCTCGAAACACAGTCCAAATTAGATGCACATAAGATGACCCTTTTTTGGGTCATCGCAGATTAACACCAATGATTTTTTTAGCTTAGTTATTCAGTGCCTTAGGCGCTAATAATAAATTATCATGACTATGGGTACGGTTTTGTGGCATAGATTTGGCTAATATGGAGGTTCATGCTTTAAATTACTGGTTATCTTTTAATTTATGTCTTTGAATTATCGAATGTGAGCATGATAGTTTAATAGCTCAATAACTTTCTTTTCAAGTCTATTTGATATCACAATATTTGATTAAGTTATGTTGGTTTGTCTTCTTTTGCTAAATACAAATGATATTACATCTTACTGATGTTCCATATTTTAGTTTAAATATTTACATTTAGCTGGTTGAGCATACTGTATCGATTTTAGCTTTTGCATTTGTCCGAAAATGTTATATTTTTTAAAAGATCTCATGAGTTGGGCTATGTTCTGTTGATTTGCTTGTGCTATAGAAAAATGCTAATTGTAATTTTGCAAGGAGCATTCACTACTCATTCCTCTGGATTGCTAATTTTAAGATGAGAATTAATTTAATTGGGCCTTGCTAATGCAGTAGATTATAGTATGAATAAGAAGAATTTTAGTAAATCTTAGGCATATTTTTGAGTTGCAATTTTGATTACGGACTTTATCGACCAAAAACATATATTGTAACTAAGCTGTAATGTCTTTGGTTCTCTACCTATCTAATTTTTCCTCCTCACCATGCGTTTGATTTTAGCAATTGTCATTTTTTCAGCAAGCTCCTCCATGTCTCCTTTTTAATGCATCTTCGCAAGAAAATTTTAACATTTAATTAATATAACCCCAGATGACTCTTTCACTTCTATAGAAACTAGTAATGGCTACTGCTCATTTCATTTTGAAACTGTCTCTTGTGATTCTTTCTGTAATGTATACTTTGCTTCAATAAAGCTTATTGCTTTAGTCCAAGAACCACAAAATCAGCTCTTGCAATACCACAAAGGTGCACTTCTCTCATGCAAAATCTCTGTCAATTTAATTTGGTATGGTAAATTACAGTAGTTGAAAGATACGTGATTGGATTGATACATAGTTTTAAAAATGGGGTTATCTTCTCATGAATAGGTTATAGTTGGAAAGATAATAAATTACATGTAAATCGAACTCGGGTGTGGCAACTCGTGCCCCCGACTCTAACTCCAAATAATATTAAAATCACATGTTGTAATCGCGAGTGCATTTCATATGGCGCAATTACAATATGTCCAAAAACAAACAGGTGCACGCCATCGTGACTTGTTTCAAGATAAATCCATAAATATTAAAAGCAGCTAAAAATTAAAAAGGCTAAATGCACAAATAAGATAAAATACGTAAACAATCAGATAATTTAGGCCAAATATTAATAGTTAAGCGGTCGTGCTAGAACCACAGAACTCGGGAATGCCTAACACCTTCTCCCGGGTTAACAGAATTCCTTACTCGGATTTCTGGTCGCAGACAAATCAAAACAGAGTCAAATCTTCCTTGGTTTGGGATTTTCAAAACAAAACGGTGTCCCGGAGCATCGTCAAAAATCCGCGTGGCGATTCTGAAACTAAAATAAATCCTAAATCCGCATAATGTCACTTAAAGTGGAAAAACTCCCTTATTACCCTTCATCAATCCGGGGGTGGTGAAAAAGGAGGTGTGACAGCTCTGGCGACTCTGCTGGGGATCGAACACAGAATCTCTGGTTCATGGTTCAAGAATTCGAGCTTATATAACTGTTATGCCTTGGCTTTTATTATCTAATTTTACGTGTTTAATCCTGATGTGCTAAATGCCGCATTTACCGCTTTGATATTATTTGAATTACATATAAACTATGTCAAAACCCTTCTGCTCTCTGAGTATTCTAAGTCGTCTGGGAAGTATGCACTTCGTGTGACTTCTTTTCTGTTAGAGTCATCCAAATTTTAGAATGAGGTACGGACAAGTTGCAAAGCCGGTGAAGCTTCTGTATTCCCGGTACGCTACCCCGACCTCGGCTCGAGCTGTCCGCTCGGGTAAGCCTGGTCTAGAACAAAACCCCAGGATTCAATCTTAGAATGACATAACCTCATGTTGGATCCCTAATAAGTGCGTTGTTTGCATCACGTGCATTTGACTTAGAGGACTCAACATTGGGGTTGGGTCCGTCTAAGACAGATGAACCCAAAATAAAAGACCATCTTGATGCATCTTACGTGCTACTTGGCATCTGTTTGTTTCGGCATGCATGTTGACCGGCTTCTAGAATAGGAAGAAAAATCAAAAGAAAAAAGAAAATAAAAAAAAAACAAAGGGTGAGAGGTAGGTATTCGAAATCTGAAACTCCGTTTATAAGAAGAAAGAAAATAATTGAATGTCCTCAAAAGTCACGTTTCCCCAGTTCCGTTAAAACTGACCGAACTACGCGGGTCTGATTCTCACCGGATATGAGATACGTAGGCAAACCTCATCGGTTCCGGCCCCCAATATTAAAAGAAAAACCCAAAAACTAATTTTCCTTAATTCTTTCTTTAGGAGTATTTTCTTAGGAAATTCCAAACTAATAAAAGATAATAGAAAACAAATAGAAGTTTAGAACCCAAGATAATATTTTTTTTTATTATTAAAAAACAAGAGAGAAATCAAAATACCAAAAAATATTTTCTACCTTTTTATTTTCCACAAATTTTCAAAAAAAACTCAAAAAAAAAATTTCATTGAGTTTAAAATTGAATTGTAGAACATAGCTTCAGATCTTCTCTAAGTACATATTTGATTCCTTGTTTAAAATTGAGCTCCATCTCTGATTGCTGAAATTTTTTGAGAGAATTGAGTTTCTACTGAACATCGACTCGATCTTTCTGAGTTGAGTCCGTGAATTCGACTCGAGCTCCTTATTGCTTGATTTTCTGAATATCGAGTTGAAATATGGTTTAAGATGCTGAAACTCTAATACCTTACTGCATCTGTTTAATTAAATTGTGTGGTAGTTCTAAAAGTTTTTGAAGAAAACTACTTGCACTTTGGTTCAGTTTCTACTAGAATTCCACCATGATTTTTTGTAGTTGTTTTAGGCAGTATTTAATGCCATTCTTACTGCCTACTTCCTATTCGATGAAAGGTTTTGAGAAGATGATCAAATTTTAAGCCTGATTCCTAACTTAAGAACTGAATACTTGTGTGAACTTTTTTGGGTTGATTTCTGGTTTGGTTTCTGCTGAGTTCATTGAGTAGTTTGGTCAATGTTTTGTTGGATACCTAAGTTTCTGAACTGAAAATTCGTCTTAGTCTACTGTTGAATTACTAAAATAACTTGCTTGGTTGACTGTTTTGCTTTAGCCAAAGTTCAGCTGTGTTATGATCAGTTTGAGCAATAGTTTGTCAGTATTTTCTGCACATCTTGAGCTCCCAGTTGTGCACAGATTATGGCTGCTAAACAGTTGGTGTATGGAGTTACTAGTGAGGTACTTGTAGCTACCTAATCCATCAATCTGATAGCTGACATTCTTGGTGCTTATTTTCTTGTGAGGAAGCAAACTTTGCTAAATCTATTACTTTCCACTATGTTAATGTGTGCATGATTATGTCTTATTCTGCGATATGGGTTTGTTGTTCCTCACTGTGCATATTCGATTTGAGAAAGGGACAACATGAAGGGCAGGAGTTGGACAAGATTTTATTTTTCTTATTTGCCTTCTCCCCGCAACTTCCCTCATTAAATGTTCACTCAGTTTCCTACTCATTGTTTCTCCTAAATTTCAACTTTCCTTATTCTTATTCTTATTGTTAATTCTCTAAGCCATCAGAACGTGGCCATTTGTCAATTCTCTGACTTGTTTGAACATTACGCACCATCTCAATATCCAAAATTTTCTTTTTTAGGTTCAAACATTCTTGGTTGTCTTTTGCTTTCCTGTGAAGGGGGGTTTAAGCATTTTACTCATAGCGCAACAGTTCAGGTTTTACAATCTTGCTTTTCAAACATGTGGCTATTCAGTTTCCCCTTGGATTGATCAACATAGCGGGTCATGCTGCCCTAAGTAAAGAATTACACTAGCTATTTTCTGTTTTTGCTGGTATCATCATGTGTTGAATTATCTATCAATTAACAGGTACTATAAGCCCTTTGTTCTTCAATGAATATATTAAACTTGGTGACAAAAGAAACTTGAATGGAACAACAGAGGATTTTCCACTTTTCATGCGCTCCTTGTAGTGGCTGCTTCTCTGTATCTCTTGCTTGAATCAGATCTTTTCAGTGATGGTGCTCCATATGAATTAATGATCAATAGAACATTAGCTTTTCAGACACCATACTCGGGATCTCCACTGATCTCCTTCTCTGGTGCCTTTGTTTTATTGTCATGCATTTTGACTATTGAATGTGCTTCATATTTTGCTTTTTATGAAATGGATGGTACAATAGTTTGTTTCCTCGGCATGCAAGGGAAAATAGAAAGTGAAAATAAGCATATGGATGCATCACATATAAAATTGATGTGTTACAATTTTTGTTTTCAAGGAATTACATGTAACTACAAATGTCTCCTATGGCTTCTACACTAACCCATGTCGTGGCATGTTTTACTGTGCGGAGGAAGATAATACTAGAGTCATTGTTTATAGGATGTGTGTGTACTGGTAGCATTGGCCATGTCATATACCAGTCCTATTTGCATGTTTGCTGGTATGTGTTCTTGGGTGGCCTGGGTATACCATCAATTGCCTGTTGATACTTTATGATTTTGTCACTAAGAATCATGCAGTGAATTGTAAATGAAAGTTGTCTGTGGAAGCTGTAATATGCTGTAAATAGTTTAGATGCTCCACGACTTCTAAAATTGCAGATTTTCGTGTATTTGTGCTCCTGAAAGTTTTGAAGCTTCTGTGGAGGGAGGCTTGACAATTTCAGCTATTTCCTCCATAATTTTTGTTCATTGCGGGATTCGTTAGTATTGGATCGGCAGATTCGGAAGCAACGTTGAGCAGCTTACGCAAAGTGCCTTTGAAGACGTCTCTGTTTGATTCTTGCTTTATGCTTAGTTCTACTTGCTGCATTTCATTTTGATACACTACAATAACTATGCCCTATTTATTGAGGAATTTTTAGTTGGGAAAGGAATCAGAGATAGGCATAAGCATAGTGGCAATGAGATTTTGGAGGACATTAGGTGTTATATTGAATACCAAAACCTAAGGGTGAAGATTGTTTCTACTTATCTTTTGCACCTATGTTCATACGCAACTATTGTAGCATATTAACCAGCATTTGCAGCTATAAAAGAGTGGCTCGTATCAAGGCAATTACAGACAAGACATCAGCATGACCTCCATTGGCGACGCTCACTGAGCTATAATTGATTTTTTTTGTTACTGAGTTGTACCAGTCTTTGGATCTTGTATGTTGTTTATTTTCCTTATATCATGTAACTACTATATGTGTTCTGGGTAGTTTCAACTTGTTAATGTCCTTGGATCCCTGAAATTGCCTTATGATCTTGGATCTTTATTTCTTTCCCACCCATTTAACTTCAATTGTTTGTCTTGTGATTGATTTTAGTTTGGTCTATTACTTGTTTTGCTAGAATCCCCTTCTAAATCCTTGGCCCAGTGAGAAATGCGTGATGCATTTGTAACTGTAACTAAGGCCGTGATCAAGTTTCCTACTTTTTCAGTAGACCATATTGAAAGATCTAAAGGAAGTTATTAATCTTTGGCAACATGTATGTTATTAACAGGTCGAATATATAGTTGTTTTTTAACCTGCGCCACATAATCAAGGTTTTGGATGCAAAATTTGAGTCCTACTACCTTTTCAAAAACTTATAGTTGTGTTCTATCCTTACCGGAGTTAAGTCGCGGTTAACCGTTTTCTTGTCTGGAAACATGGATAAGGATTGTGATGCCAAAGAAACCAAAACTATTGATAAATCACAAATTATATGTAGAAAATCTCCCGCTGAAAAGTTAAAAGCAATCACTCATTGCTCTTTTGTTGTGAGTGGGGGTGGGAAGGTTAAAAAAAACAAGTAAAGGATCATCACATGTTGGATAAATTGAAGAGACATATCATCGCTAGGGTCTCTGGCATGACATTTTATATGCAACATATTCATCTGAAGAGACGTGGGAAAAAGGAAAAGATTGAAGCAGGAACATTCAAAATCATCACCATAAAATACTTGAAAACCCCGAAAAAGAAAAGAAAAACGACACCATACCCCATTCACTCTTAGTATCTGAAAATGTATCATTTGTGATATCAGTTCTGAGTTCATTGCTCAATCTTGATAATAGGTTATAAGTAAAATTCAAAGTTTATTTCTTTCATTTCTTAGGACATCATAACAATTTGTTTTTTACTTTGCATTTTATAAATAAAAACTAACCCTAGGCTCCTCGCCTAGTGGATTGCTTTAAAAACATATATATATTTTTTCATTCCTCTTTCGAAAATTGAAAAGAAAACCCAAGATCCAAAAATATTTTCTTTTCTTTAGAAGTATTTTTTTCATAAATTCAAAACAAAAAGCACAAAAATCCAAAAAATATTTTCTTTCGAAATTTCAAAAAAAAATCAAATAAAAAAAAATATATTTTTCTTTCTTCTCTAGAAGTTTTAATTTAAAAAAAAAAGATATTCAAAAAAAAAAAAAAAAAAAAAAGAAGCAAAAGATCAAAATCCAAAATACAGGTTTCCTTTATCTTGAAGTATTTATATATATATTCAAAACAAAAAAAAAATCATCAAATCAAAAGTCTAAAAAATATTTTCTTGCGTTTTAGAAGTATTTCATTCAAACATTTCAATCAAAACATAAAAAAAAAAAAGAGACGCAAAAATATTTTCTTTCTTCTTTTAAACCTTTTCTTTCAAAAAATTAAAAAAAATAAAATAAACAAAATTAAAAAAAAAAGGAGTTAGCTTTATTTACTTCATTCTCAATCTTCCTGAACTACGCAAGAGCTGATTCATGCGGCGTCATGATACGTAGGCAATCCACGTAGGATTCGATCATAGCCATGAAAAAATTGAGTAAAAAAAAATGAAATACGAAAAACAATTTGAGTGAAAAATAAAGAAAAGTGTGAAAAGAAAGTGAAAATAGAGCGAAAAAAAAGAGTGACAAAATAACTGAGAAAAACAAAGAGAGAAAATAACAAAAAGAGAAAGGAAAAGAAATCGAGATATGGAAAATTAAAAAAAAAAAGGAGAGACAAAAATGAAAAGGGACATTTAAAGGCCGGGATGAAACATGCAACCGTTCAAACACATGGTAGAAGCGTTTAACTGTTAGGTGCATTGCATCCCAATATGTGATTTCCTGTATGTTAAATGTTTCAAAACTAACATGATTTTTCGGTGTGCAAATTAGCCAGGTTTTGGTGGTTGGTTTTGTTGGTAGTCCGTTTTCCCACCCTTCACAAGATCCGAAGGTAGAGATGGCCTCTGCCGGTAATTTGCCAATTATCGATCCTGAGGATAGCCCGTCATCGGCTATTCTACAGCCAGAATCAGCAACTGCTGAAGAAAATAGAATGTTGCGTCGCCGCATGTTGGAAATGTGGGACGCCTGGTCTAACGGCAAGGACCCGCCAAGTGTAATCCCTGGTTTTCCTGAGTTGATACCCAGTTCATATGAGCTTTCCAAAATCCTTGCGCCCAACCCACTCATCCTATGTGGGCGCCCTCTAATGCCGCCTAATGACCCCAGAATGCCTTCTGCGGATACCCTCAGGCGCCAGATTCAAGGGCACCGCCAGCAATGTTTGTTGTGCCACCAATCTCCACTACGACACATCCAACAGTGCCCAAGCCAAACTCTTACCCTCAATACCCGCAATATGAGTCTCCTATGGGTCGGCAAAGAACAATGAGAAACCCCGAGCACGAAGAAATGGCTCGGAAGATGAGAAGCTTAGAGCAAAGCTTAAAGAACATACAAGGTTTGAGTGGTCAGAAGAGCCTCTCCTACTCCGATTTATGCATGTTTCCACATGTTTACCTACAGGTTGGTTTCAAGATGCCAAAGTTTGGAAAATATGACGGGCACGGAGACCCGATAGCTGACTTAAAACGATATTGTAACCAGCTGAGGGATGCTGGTGGAAAAGATGAGTTACTAATGGCATATTTCAGAGAAAGCCTCACCGGAATCGCTGTTGAATGGTATATGAGTCAAGAAATTACTCACTGGTATGTGTGGGACGATATGCCCGAGACTTTGTCCGCCAGTTCCAATATAATGTGGAGATTGCTCCCGACAAGAATTCTTTGTCCAATTTGAAAAAGAAAACTGTGGAAAGCTTTCGTGAATATGCTGTCAAATGGCATGAGCAAGCTACCAGGGTAAAGCCTCCAATGGACGAAGCAGAAATGGTTACGGTCTTCCTACAGGCCCAAGAGGCAGACTACTTCCAGAACATGATGTCTACTATGGGTAGACCATTCGCTGAAGCTATCAAAAATGGGGAGATGGTAGAAAGTGGTTTAGAAACGGGCCGAATTTGGAGTCAAGCAACTTTTAAGGCTACATCAGAAGCCGTTCAGAATGGGTCAGGGGGTTTGTTGAACAGAAACGAGATAGAAGAGGGAGCCATGATGACTTCAAGCTCGAAGGGGGCCCATAGGGAATTCAACCAATCATATATGCTTCCTAAAGTTCCCCAACACTATTATCCCTATCAAGATGATGCAACATATGTCGTGGCACCACCTCCCTATGCGGTGATGAACGTGCAATCTTACACGCGGCCACAAAATTATACCCAAAACCGAGCTCCACTTCCCAGAAATGCCCATCCTTACCAAGCTCCATATAATCCTTAATCAAATGTTTCCAAATACAATTCGCGCCCAATAGAGCTTTTCAAAAAGAATCAATTCACCCCTATTGGTGAATCATACTCTAGCTTGTTCCAAAAGTTGGTCAGGACAGGTATGCTACAACCAGTGGCCCCGAACCGGCCGAACCCCGAGTTCCCCTCGCACTGGGCTGATGCTAGATGTGAATACCACTCTGGAGCAGTGTGGCATAACAGTGAAAGTTGTTGGACTTTAAAAAGAGCAGTGGAAGACCTCATCGAGGTCCAGGCAATAGTGCTTGGGGATGAAGAACACCCAAATACGATGAATAACCCCCTGTATGCTCACACTGGGCCAGTAGTTGGAATGATTTGTAAAGATGAGGAATTTGATTCGGCACCGAAGTCCATTGCAGCCATTGCCGAGACAGAAGAAAAGCCGAAAAATGGTTGCCTAGCCTGAAACTTTTCCCCATCAAATGGGAGTCTCGTTAGCCAGTCTTGCTATCCTTTCTGCGTCCGGATTATCTCAGGGTGTGATCCGGATGTTTTACTTTATTGTCTTACTTTCCAATGTAAACCCTTCTATCTTTAAATTTTTAAAAAAATCATCAATCAAAAATCAAAAATCAAATGGATTTAATATTTCATTTTTCAAGAATGTCTCTTTTCTTAATCTTGTCTTTTTTCTTATGCTACTTTCAATTATATTTAAATGCATATTTCAATAACATGACATGCATGCAGACTTCATGTCCAGATCTTAAAACGATGTTAGACTCCGAAATAATGAATCAAGAGTCAGAATGCAAATGAAGTTAGATCAACGAAATAAAACAATCAGGATAACCAAAGGAAAATTGGTTCAAATTAGAAAGGTCCATACATTACTACAAGAGTACTGCCAAAAGAGTGCGTTTGTGTTTGGGTTACATCGAAGAAATTGTGCCCGAAACAACTCTGAACGCGGGTGCAGTCAAAAGATCTTAAAACGCCGTTAGGGTTCAAAATAATGAATCAATGATCAGAATGCAAATGAAGTTTGGTCAAGGAAATAAAACAATGAATCGGAACAAGCAAAAGAAAATTGTTTCAGATTGGAAAGGTCCATGCATTGCAACAAGAGTATTGCCAAAAGAATGCGTTTGTACTTGGGATTCATCGAAGAAAATGTCCCTGAAACAACTATCAACGCAGGTGCAGTCAAAAGGTACTATGTTTGATCCTCCATATAGTATTAAATGTTCTCCGATTGAGATGACGAAGGCTTTCATTCTCGCTACCCAAACACTATTACCCCTTTTGCCACCCCTTTGAGATCGGTTACCTTCCTTTGATTACCCTCTTTGGAACGTGAAAGTGTTGTTAAAAAAAAAAGAAAAAAAAAGAAGAAAAAAAAAAGAACAAGGAAAGCAAAAGAAAAGAGAAAACAAAACAAAACAGAGGAAAATCAAAATAAAAATCAAAACAAAAACCAAAACAAAAACAAAATATTTTTCCGAACTACGTTCGACTTGATTCTGAAAAGATACGTAGGCAGCCTCTCCCTGGGGTTGAGTCACACCAAAATAAAAATCCAAATTTCTCCAAAAGTGAAACTAAGGGCATAAGTTATGATATGTTCCGCGATGTGTCGCCTGAAAGGTTCCAAAGTTGTAATTCAATCAAAATTCTTTTTACCTAAAATCCTATTCAAGTCCTTCCGATCAATCGGCAAATATGTCCAAAATTGGAGGATACAGTTGTTTGGATCTAATACAATCAAATGAGAGAAATTGAAATGAGAGAGTCTTATCGGTGAAAATCCACACGTGTGTGTGAGGCAACGGTAAGAACAGAAATGAAAATGAGAGAGTCTCATTGGTGAAAACCCACACGGGCACCGTGAGGCAACGGTGAGAAGAGAAATGAGAGAGGTTAGTCGGTGAAAACCTGCAAAGGGCACCACCGATCGAAAAGAGAATAATTGGTCACTGGCATGGAAACATTTCCGGGGCAAGGTTTCTCAATCTCGAGGTAATAGTTGTGATGAATTTATGAGAGTCGGATGGTTTACACGGATCAGGTATCCAGTCCAAAAGGCATGTCATGTTCATTGAAGCCCGCATGCACTCTAGATAAGTCCTTTCCTTTCCCCAAAAGGGACACCTCTTGTTTAAATTCGTTGTCCATTCTGTCATTTATTTTTCTTTTGAATCCCTTTCGGTCTAACTCTGGTCCTAAACTAAGGCAAAGAAAGGATGGCAAGACTAATTTAGAGGGCTCTCATTTGACACGGGCTAATATGCAAAAGGCACCCAGCCTCGTCAGGGGCATCGAGTTGATCTCGACTGGCCATAGCGGCCGATGCTTCAAACTCAAAAGCCCTTGAAAGGAGAAATCGAATTGAAGTGCCTATAAAGGCGAATGAAGTGAAAGGTTGAGTCCCACGTGGCTAACCATCTCGGCAAGGTTTGAAAATCCGAAATATTCCAAATGCCCTAAAGTTAAAATTGGAAGAAAAGTCAGAAATGAAAGTCCAATAAAGCTGAAATAAAGTTGGAAAGGTTAAGTCCCACGCGACTAACCGTTGCAGCGGAATTAAAGGGGCCAAAACTTCCCCCGATACTCTGGAAATCAAGAAGGAAAAAGCAAGTGAAAGGCCTACAAAGGCAAAACAAATGTTGGGTCCCACATGACCGATCGCCATGGTAAAATCTGGAAAGCCTCCCCGAGATTAGAGATGAAACCCAATCCCCAGCAAGCAAGTGGTTGAGATCTTCGTCAAAAGAAATGAGATCAAGCAGTTGAAAATCAAGGCCGCAAAACCAACCACCATTTCAAACTAACAAATTGTTCTTTGTTTGAAAATCTGAAACAGGTGCAACTCAAAAGCAACCGTGCAAAACGCAGGCGCGACCAAAAGGAACTGCGCAAGAGCTAGAAGGAGCTCTGCAGCAACAACTCCAGAAAGGGAAGTTTTCTCCAAAATTCTTTCCCCCATTCACTCAAAATAAAATGAAAAGAAAAGAAAATAAAAGAAGAAAACGATGTAGAAAACAGTCCAAAACTAAAGTGGTATAGGGTCTCCAATCCCTAGCTACACCTTTCCCAACATAGGATATTCCATTCCTTAGTTGATGCCAACATAGGGTCTCCATTCCCTAGTTGATGCCAGAATAACCTGATGCTGACATAACTCGATGCCAACATAGGATATTCCACTCCTTAGTTGATGCCAACATAGGGTCTCCACTCCCTAGTTGATGCCAGCATAAGTTGATGCCGACATAACTCGATGCCAACATAGGATATTACAATCCTTAGTTGATGCCTACATAGGGTCTCCACTCCCTAGTTGATGCCGGAATAACCCGATGATTCCTCCAAAACAGGGTCCCACTCCCTAGCAGACACCAACATAACCTGGGGATCTTTTCATGACAACAGCATAACCAGTTGATCTTCTCTAGATATCGGCATAACCCGGTAATCTCATTCTTGGCAACAACATAACTTGTTGACCTTTCCAGAAACAAGCATAACCTGGTGATCTTTTTCTAACAACAGAATAACCTGTTGATCCTCTCTAGATATCGACATAACCCGGTAATCTCTTTTCCCGGCAACAGCATAACCTGTTGACCTTTTCAGACACCAGCATAACCTGGTGATTTTTTCTGACAACAGCATAACTTGTTGATCCTCTCCAGATACTGTCATAACCCAATAATCTCTTTTCACCCAGGCAACAGCATAACCTGTTGACCTTTTCAGACACCAGCATAACCTGGTGATTTTTTCTGACAACAGCATAACTTGTTGATCCTCTCCAGATACTGGCATAACCCAATAATCTCTTTGCACCCAGGCAACAGCATAACCTGTTGACCTTTTCAGACACCAGCATAACCTGGTGATCGTTTCTTGACAACAGCATAACTTGTTGAGCATGTCCTGACACTGGCATAACCCAGTGATCTCCTTTTCCCCAGGCAATAACATAACCTGTTGATCTTTTCTTGACAACAGCATAACCTGTTGATCGTTTCCAGACACTTGCATAACCCAGTGATCTTCTTTTCCCCAGGCAACAGCATAACCTGTTGACCTTTTCAGACACCGGCATAACCTGGTGATCTTTTCCTGACAACAGCATAACCCGTTGAGCATGTCCTGACACTGGCATAACCCAGTGATCTCCTTTTCCCCAGGCAACAACATAACCTGTTGATCTTTTCTTGACAACAGCATAACCTGTTGATCGTTTCCAGACACTTGCATAACCCAGTGATCTTCTTTTCCCCAGGCAACAGCATAACCTGGTGATCTTTTCCTGACAATAGGCATAACCTGGTGATCTTTTCCTGACAACAGCATAACCCGTTGATCACTTCTTGACACTGGCATAACCTAGTGATCTCTTTTTCAAGCAACAGCATAACCTGTTGACCTTCCCAAACACCAACATAACCTGGTGATCTTTTTTCTTGACAACAGCATAACCTGTTTATCATTTTCTTGACCCTGGCATAACCCAGTGATCTCTTTTCCCGGCGACAACATAACCTGTTGACCTTTCCATACACCAGAATAACCTGGTGATCTCTTCCTTGACAGTGGCATAACCCGTTGATCCTCCCCCCCAGACACCGGCATAACCCGGTGATCTTTTCTTGATGGCAGCATAACCTGACGATCTTTTCCAACGTAGGGTCTCCAATCCTTAGTTGATTTTACTTTTTAGGCGTAGGGTATCCACTCCCTAGTCTACAATGACTCCGGGTGCACTGTTCTCGGATTTTCACCACTTTCAATAATAAAGTAGTATAGATTTCCTTACAATAACTCACGAAATTTTCCTAGTGAAAACTGGGGCAGAAAATTTCGTTCGTTTGCTTTTTGATTTTGTGCAGATTGTATTTTTAGGACAATGGATTCGAGACGACCAAAAGAAGACGTCTCAGTTTTGAATAAAGAAAAGAAGAAAGAAGAAGATGAAACCCAAGGTGCATAAGCAGAAATGATGTAGACTGCTCAAGACATATCGAAGTCACAAGTTATGCATGCCCTTTCTTGATCCGAAAAGCTGAAGAAGATTGAACCAGCACATACAGCTAACAAGCATCAAGATTCAGATCAGAGTCTGCGTGAATAAACAACCAAGACTCAAGATCAAGTTTCAGAAGACTTGTAGATTGGAATTTTGTAACTCGTAGCTGGTAGGCTAGTTTAGTCCTTTTCATTTTGTTTTGGTGTAATAAGGAGCTCAACGAGCAGTAAGCAGCAGCAACAGCAGCGAAATCACAGCTTCCCGGTAATCCCAACTACCAAAACTTCCAGAACTACACTGACCTGATTTCTTTATAGCCAAGGATACAGGCAACCTTTGAAGCAGGGTTCGGTCAAGCTTTTCCAAAACGCTTCACAACAGAACATATGAATGGTTGAAGTTGTTTATGGCTGCTCACTTTGTCTTTGCCCGTAAACTCTTCGTGTTTCCGAACAAATAGGGACAGCTGTGAGAACGTGATTTTTTCCTATCGTATAATCCTACAAAAATTTCAGTAAATTAATTAGTTTTATGGGTTTTATCGAATTCTGATGATATTTGGGAATTTATTTTACATTATGTAGTTAGAATTCATCATTAAATCTATAAATAATTTAAAATGGTTTGATTAAGCACATAACCTTGGCTACTATTTAAATAAATATAATTATTTGATACAAAATCAATTAATATTCAAAATTTTAATTTAATTATTTCTTTCAACAAAATCGTGAAAAATTACCTTTTATATGATTATAATTAAATTGAAAGGTGTGAGCTTAATAGAATTAATAGAAAAATTAGCTTATAATCAATTGTTACACTTTAATCTAAACTTAGTTAATTAAACTAGTTTAAAAAATGAAGTAAAAAACGGACCTGGGCTGGAATTGCCCAGGCCCAAGACCATTTACCCAACGATCCGACCCGACCGACCCAACCTCCCTCTCACTATAACTCTAAAGATAAGATCTAATCACGATCAGACCTAATCCCCCAGCTGCGCCATTTCCCCTGTGGTTCTCCCTTACCTCTTCACCACATAATAACCAGATGAGACCCCTGCTTGGAGACCACAACTAGTTGCCCCTAAATTCCTCCATATCCACTCCTCCTTGACCTCTCAAAGTAGTTGTTCCTCGCAACTCAAGGAGACGCAGATACAACAAAGAGGAAAGGGAGCCTCACTCACACGGTCTCTTCCATTTCTCTCTACCAAAACCAGCAAGGACATCACAGTGATAAAATGTGGAGGTGGCGTAATCTATGGCGATAAACCCATCGGAAACCTTTGCCGGAAAATCTTCGCTCGTGAAATCTGGGTTGAGCTCGACCCCATCACCGACTCCTGGTCCTCCTTTTCCTCCTCCATTTTCGGTCAAATCGAGCTTTTAAAGGGTTGTTCGTTGCTGCTGTTTGTTTAGCTAAGGTTTGAGCTCCTAATTCTAGTTACTGCTTCTCCTTCAAAGTCAGAGATCCATTTTCTCCCATTTATTTTTTATGGCCAGGTACAATGTTAAATCAAATGATATAAACCTTTTGCTTTATTTGAGTAATGCAAATCTGTTCATACATAAGTTATTCAAAGAAGGTTTTTGTTATAGTGCTTTACTTTCCATTTGAAGTTCTCTTGATGATTGAGGTGCAATTTGTTTTATTCGCTGAGTTGGGGATACGTACTTTGGCATAGCATAGCACTAACATCTATTTGTTCCTGTAATTCATTTTATTATATTTAAAATACCCGGTCTTTGTTAGAATAAGATAGTTTCTGTGGAGATAATGATGAAGTAAGTGGTTTCTTGATTTCTATAAGATGAGAGATCATTATTAAAGGGAGTTTATAAGATAACAGATTTTGGTTTCTTGTTTTAATTTTTAGCTCTACTATGATTACCGAGGTTGATTTAATCCTTAGTTATAGTATGATTACTTATGTTATCGAGTGTTAGAAGCATATGTACTTATTAACACCAATTATTTTTTTTAGCTTAGTTATTCAGTGCCTTAGGCGCTAATAATAAATTATCATGACTATGGGTACGGTTCTGTGGCATAGATTTGGCTAATATGGAAGTTCATGCTTTAAATTACTGGTTATCTTTTAATGTCTTTGAATTGTTGAATGTGAGCATGATAGTTTAATAGCTCAATAATTTTCTTTTCAAATCTATTTGATATCACAATATTTGATTAAGTTTTGTTGGTTTGGTCTCCTTTTGCTAAATACAAATGATATTCCATCTTACTGATGTTCCATATTTTAGTTTAAATATTTACATTTAGCTGGTTGAGCACTGCATCGATTTTAGCTTTTGCAATTGTCTGAAAAAGTTATATTTTTTAAAAGATCTCATGAGTTGGGCTATGTTCTGTTGATTTGCTTGTGCGCAAGGAGTATTCACTACTCATTCCTCTGGATTGCTGATTTTAAGATGAGAATTAATTTAATTGGCCTTGCTAATGCAGTAGATTATAGTATGAATAAGAAGAACTTTAGTAAATCTTAGGCATATTTTGGAGTTGCAATTTTGATTACGGACTTTATGGACCAAAAGCATATGTTGTAACTAAGCTGTAATATCTTTGGTTCTCTACCTATCTAATTTTTCCTCCTCACCTAAAAGTGTAATGCGTTTGATTTTAGCAATTGTCATTTTTTCAGCAAGCTCCTCCATGTCTCCTTTTTAATGCATCTTCGCAAGACAATTTTAACATTTAATTAATATAACCCCAGATGACTCTTTCACTTCTATAAAAACCAGTAATGGCTACTGCTCATTTCATTTTCAAACTGTCTCTTGTGATTCTGTCTGTAATGTATACTTTGCTTCAAGAAAGATTATTGCTTTAGTCCAAGAACTACAAAATCAGCTCTTGCAATACCACAAAGGTGCACTTCTCTCATGCAAAATCTCTGTCAATTTAATTTGGTATGGTAAATTACAGTAGTTGAAAGATACGTGATTGGATTGATACATAGTTTTAAAAATGGGGTTATCTGCTCATGAATAGGTTATAGTTGGAAAGATAATAAATTACATGTAAATCTAAACTCGGGTGTGGCAACTCGTGCCCCCGAATCTAACTAATAAAATCACATGTTGTAATCGCGAGTGCATTTCATGTGGCGCAATTACAATATGTCCAAAATAAAACAGGTGCACGTCATCGTGACTTGTTTCAAGATAAATCCATAAATATTAAAAGCGGCTAAAAATTAAAAAGGCTAAATGCACAATAAGATAAAATACGTAAACAATCAGATAATTTAGGCCAAATATTAATAGTTAAGCGCCCGTGCTAGAACCACGGAACTCGGGAATGCCTAACACCTTCTCCTGGGTTAACATAATTCCTTACCCAGATTTTTGGTTGCAGACAAATAAAAACAGAGTCAAATCTTCTTTGGTTTGGGATTTTCAAAACAAAACAGTGTCCCAGAGCATCTTCAAAAATCCGGGTGGCGACTATGAAACTAAAATAAATCCCAAATCCAAATAATGTCACTTAAAGTGGAAAAACTCCCTTATTACCCTTCATCAATCTAGGGGTGGTGAAAAAGGAGGTGTGACAGCAGAGATATACCCGAGCCTTGGACCGCTGCAAGAAAGGATATAGGCATTTTGAGGGTTGTAATTTATTACTACCAATATGGTTGTTGGAACATCTTCAAAGGGGACAATACCGTCAAGAATTTCCGCGGCGACCATGGAATGACCACACATCTTTTCACCACCCAAAAAGAATGACTTTTATCCTGGACATGTTTGCACAACCGGGAAATTATGTGGGTTGGGTACACTTCTTTAGCAATTTGACTGACGACAAGGTCCATTGGATGTTCGAGTGGTTCCCTACTAGAGAATTCATCATCAGGTCAAGAGATGTTCCTCACCTAGTGCTAATCGGATTAAGGTGTATCTATCGTTATGCCCCTATAAGAGTCATGAGGCAGGCTGGGAGGAAAAATTTCATACCACGAGTCTCCAAGATGGTTCACTACAAAGCATATTTCCAGGGTGATTCCATTCATTTCAAGTGCGAGGCACAACACATGTGGCATCTAAAGATCATTGTGGAAAAGAATAGCATCGAGCCAGATTGGTATCATGCTGGCCATGTGTATTTCCACCCATCTTGGTTGGTCGATGACATATCAGGAGAAGTCAAGTCGGGGATTGACTTGGGAAATAGGGTCATAGATGACGATGCCGAGGCCCAAGTCAAATACAGGAGGTTACGCAAAAGGATTTTTGAATCTAAGGCTAGACATTTGGAACAACACAAAGTAGACATGGAAGCAATCGATGAATGGTGAGGAATTGCTACTAAATCAAGAGAAAGGTTAGAGTATTTGGATCAGGGTCTTATGGAGATTGAGGGGAATATGAGGAAAAACGTCACGGATTGTCAGAATGCAGAGGGCAATGAAGGAGGACATCTAGCAAGGGCTTAACTGTTGTTGGACATGCGCGACCTGGGGAATCTGATCGATGGGGATAAGAAGGACAAGCTTGCATAAGGTTCCTCTGGGACCAAGTAGATTTGAATTGATGTTTACTTGTTTTCTAGAGTCGTTTTAGAATTCGATTGTAATAAGGAAAATGCCACTAACAACTCTTATAATTATTGTCGTTTTAAGAGGGATTTGGCCTATTTTTCATATTAATGAAATGATTCAATTATCGGAACTAAGTTTCTCCAAATCTATATGTCGCTAGGCCTACCTCTGGCACAACGAGGTCCCCAAATTAGAATGCGAATTTATAATTCCGCAATACATGTTTAAATACTGCGAATATCCTTTCAAAACTCGCTACAAACTTGTTTACCTTTTGCTTTTCTTTGTTTTGATTATTCCCATCCCCTAAGGTTTGTTCGTGCATACTGGCATCATCAGCATATCATACCAGATCCATAGGTCCTCCACCTCCTCCTCCTCCAAGTGATCCTAAAATAAAGAGAAAAGCGAAGATGGATGACATGAGTGGTATTAGGAAAGACAACGCTTCACATGCAGAGAATTTTGAGACTTCAGATGGTTGGAGTACTCTGGCACAAAATGATCTAGTTCTATGGTTGGAGAAGAAAATACTTGAGTTACAAGGGGAACTTGAGTAGGTCCGCAATTTGGCAAACCTTTCCCTCACTTTGAACGTCCCATATATCAACCAACAGAACGTCCAAAACCTAGCGCCTCCTCAAAACACACCAAACCAACATCCACAAAATCTTCCCCCACCTCATCAATATGCCACGCCTCCCCAAAATCCTAATCCTCCACCGGTACCAACTCCTCCTCAGCACCAACATCATCCAACCCAATACCCAAAAACTACTACCTACCATACTCTTCAAAACACACCACAACCTACCCCTAGTCCACATAACTCGACCAATGATCACCACTACACCCAGATCCCCGGAATCCATCAAAACAACCACATATACGTAGAAACTCTACCTCACCCTTCACAACAAACCCCATTCATACCGAAATCCGCTGAGAAGGACCTTCTCATCAAGAATATGGCGGAGGAACTTAAGAAGCTCACAAGTCGAGTCCAAGGCGTCGAAGGGGGTAAAGGCATTTAGGGTATGAACTTTGAAGATTTGTATATTCAGCCGGACATAGAACTGCCAGAGGGTTACAAACCTCCCAAGTTCGAAATGTTCGATGGAACAGGCGATCCAAAGATACATCTAAGGACGTATTGTGACAAGCTTGTAGGGGTTGGAAAATATGAAAGAATCTGCATGAAATTATTCATGAGGAGCCTCACCGGAGACAACCTATCTTGGTATATCAAATCCAAAGAAGTGGGTTAGTTGGGTAAGCATGGCGTCAAATTTCATGGATAGGTTAGATTCAATATGGAGAATGCACTTGATGTCTTCTATATCTAGAATCTTAAGAAGAAGCCAACAGAGACTTTTCGCGAGTATGCTACTCGGTGGAGATCAGAAGCTGTGAAGGTAAGGCCGGCATTAGAAGAAGAGCAAATGAACAAATTATTTGTCTAGGCTCAGGATCCGTAATACTACGAGGTTATTGGTCATTGAAAATCATAAATTCTCCGACATCATCAAATTGGGAGAAATAATAGAAGAGGGAATTAAAAGCGGGATGGTAACTAATTTTGAGGCATTACAAGCTACCAAAAAGGCCTTGCAGTCAGGAGGCATATCCAAGAAGAAGGAAGTACGAGCCCTGATGGTAGCCTAAGGTCCAAAATCTCCTCTCACATACCAAACATCTCCACCCATATATCAGCCTTCACCTCCCAGATATCCGCAACCCACCACTGCCTACCATACTTATAATACCCAACCAGCATATTACCACTCACCGCCAGCCCGCCAAAACTATCAAAAACCCAGATCAAATTTCGACCGTAGGCCGCCCAGACAATACACCCCTATTTTTGAACCCATCGACCAGTTATATCAGAGACTGAAAGCTGCTGGTTATGTCACTCCTATTCCCGTTGTTGCCATGGAGAACTTCTCCTAATAGGTCAGTCCAAATAAGACATCTGCCTACCACTCCAGCATGAAGGGTCATATCATTGATGAATGTCGCACTCTGAAGGACAAGATCCAGATGTTAATTGATACCAAGGTTATACAAGCGAAAGAGGCTACACCAAACGTCCGAAACAACCCCCTCCCGGATCACAGGGGCGAGGGGGTAAATGTGATATAGAGTGATGAAGAATGGGACCCGGAAGGCTCAGTGGGCTCATTTGAAAAGGGGATGATCCTAAGAAACCTGCAATCACGCTCACTCCTATTGTGGTACAGATACAGCCACCAGTCAAAGTTGAAGTAGTTGCACCAACTCCATTCGAAGTTGAAATAACAACACCTGCAGATGTGCCTGTTCCCTTTGAAGTACAAGTGACCACACCATTCACTGTGACGGTAGAACCCGCACCATCCTATAATTCCATTGTCGTGCCCTGGGACGATGTTGCGAAAGCAAGAAGGAAGGGAAAAGCAAAAATGGAAGAAACTGGTGCAGCACAAGGGATGACCAGGACCGGTAGAGTTTACACACCTGATCACCTAGGGGGAACAAGTAAAGAAGCCGCTTCCAAATAGCCTATCATTGAAATCGGACCAGATGATCTTTGGAGAAAGGTGCAAGCGAGAGAGTACTCTTAGTGGACCATCTGAACAAAACCCTTGCTCAGATATCTATTTTATCATTGCTGCAAAATTCTGAGGCACATAGGAATGCGTTGATGAAGGTATTGAATGAAGCTTACGTGCCCAACAATATTACCAGTGGAGAAATGGATAACATGGTAGGACAAGTACTGTAAATCCATAAGATCACTTTCCACGAAGACGAAGTGCTGCCGGAAGGGTTAAGCCACAACAGGGCGCTGCATATCACGGTACAATGTGAAGACAAATTCATTGAAACTGTTTTGATAGATGAAGGTTCCAATCTCAACATCCGTCCATTGACGACTTTGAAGAGATTTGGCAAAGGATTGCATGAGATACGAGCAAGAACTATGAACGTAAAAGTGTTCGATGGATCTCAAAGGGCTACGATCGGAGAAACCAACCTTTGCTTACAAATGGGCCCGACTAGGTTTGATGTCGACTTCTAAGTACTTGACATATCCGCCTCATATAATTTATTATTGGAACAACCTTGGATACACGCCGCTGGGGATGTAGCATCCACTTTGCACCAGGCTGTGAAGTTCAAATGGAACTATCAGGAGGTGATCATTCATGGAGACGGGAGTAATCCTATTTATACCAATTAGACGGTTCCGGTCGTGGAAAATAGAAGGAAGTTGGGTGGAGAGACTTACTATCGCATTGAGAATGTTAATGCAATTGAGAAGGACAAGTGGTGGAGCAAAAAAGTAGAGAGCACACTGGAATGGACAGGGTATAAACCTGGTAAAGGGATCGGAAAGAATCTACAGGTTATTGCTAAACCAATACAGTTAAAACTTAAAACATCACGGCACGACAATTTGGATGGGGATATCAATACACTTGGCATGAGTATCCGAATTGGTCTCCACCATGGCACAGTCCTTATTACCCTCTCAAGCAACCGATACCACATTTGAGCCAATCCTTCCATTAGGCTGATATGATGTAGGGATCCGAAGAAGATGAAGTGCTAGCTGGTTTGAGGAATCTATTCTTAGAAGAGGAAGACATGAATTTCAGTGTAATAGTTTAGGTGGAGGAGGAATGACTCTTCATCCATACAGTGGAGAAGGGAGCTGTCCTCATAAACTAGAAAGAAACACCATCAAGGGCCCGCCGAGTCCCGGGGTAGCCAGGCTACTAGTGTCATTTATTTTTTTAAATAATCCTTTTTGAGCATTTTTAAAACATTTTCGGTATTTCATTTTGGAAACATTGTTTGAATCATTAAAATTGGTTTTGTTTGACATTTTGATACTTAGCAATGGCTTGTTATTTTATTATTTATTACTATTCTCTATATGTTTCTCTCCACAACATTACTATTTCTTATATTTATGAACCAACGACTATGACATGTAATGAGACAACGCAACATAAGGATCGTGACTTGAAAGAGATAGAATAAGAAGGTGTAATACCTAAGAAAATTGTTAGAGAAGTTGAGAACTTTGAAAATAAACCCAAGTCCAACCTGGACGAAACAAAGATAGTCAACTTGGGAGGCTCCGAAACAGTCAAGGATACCCACATAAACATTCACTTGTCAGCATCAGATAAAGAAGAGTACACTCATTTCCTTAAAGAGTATGAAGACTTTTTTGCATGGTCGTATGATGATATGACTGGGTTGAGCACATCCATAGTGGCTCATAAGCTACCCACCAATCCCATGTGTGTACCGGTAAAGTAAAAGCTTCGAAAGTTCAAGTCAAATATAAGTCTGAAAATCAAAGAAAAAATCACCAAGCAGATCAAATCTAAGGTTCTCAGGGTAGTTGAATATCCGACTTGGTTGGCCAACATTGTGCTGGTTCCAAAAAAGGATGGGAAAGGCAGGGTGTATGTCGACTATCAGAACCTAAATAGAGCAATTCCCAAAGATGGTTTCCCACTACCAAACATACACATACTGATCGACAACTGCGCTAAGCATAAGCTCCAATCCTTTGTAGACTGCTTCGCGGGCTATCATCATATCTGGATGGATGAAGAAGATGCCGAGAAATAAACTTTAATTACACCATGGGGAGTATACTGCTACAAAATAATGTCATTTGGTTTGAAGAATGCTGAGGCCAATTATATGAGGGTCATGACAACTATCTTCCATGACATGATACACAAGGAGATAGAATTATATATGGATGAAGTCATCATCAAATCCAAGAAGGGTACCGATCACATAGTAGATTTGAGAAATTTCTTTGATCAGCTTCAGAGGCACAATTTAAAATTTAATCCCGCAAAATATGCCTTTGGAGTTCTTGCAGGAAAGCTGTTAGGATTCATCGTCAGCCGCCGAGGAATTGAGATAGATCCGTCAAAAGTCAAGGCTATTCAGGATTTACCGTCACCAACGAACAAGAAAGACGTAATGAGTTTCTTGGGGCGTCTCAATTACATCTTCCGCTTCATAGCACAATCAACTGTAATATGTGAGCCGATTTTCAAAATGTTGAAGAAAGATGCTGCCACCAGTTGGACTGAAGACTGCTAGAAAGCTTTTGACAAAATCAAAGAATACTTGTCCACACCACCACTTCTTGTCTCGCCAGAGCCTGGTAGACCACTGCTACTCTACCTCTCCGTATTAGATGGGGCTTTCGGTTGTGTCTTGGGACAACATGACAAGACAGGAAGGAAAGAACATGCCATATATTATCCGAGTAAGAAGTTCACACCCTACGAAGAATGGTATTCTCTGCTGGAACGCACTTGCTGTGCTCTAGCATGGATAGCCCAAAAATTGAGGTACTACTTTTGTGCCTATACTACATATCTCATATCAAGGATGGATCCTTTGAAGTACATCTTCCAGAAGCCCATGCCTACATGAAAGCTAGCAAAATGGAAGATATTGTTGAGTGAATTTGACATCATTTATATGACTCAATAAGCGGTTATGGGACATGCGTTAACGGATCATCTTTCGGAAACTCCTGTAGGAGGAGAATACGAACCACTAAAATGTATTTTCCCGATGAAGAAGTGTCATTCGTAGGAGAAGATATTGCTGAATCCTACGACGGGTGGAGAATGTTCTTCGATAGAGCTGCAAATTTCAAATGAGTAGGTATTGGAGACGTTTTGGTGTCAGAAACTGGTCAACACTACCCGGTGTCCGCAAAACTTAGATTTCCGTGCACCAATAATATAGCGGAATATGAGGCGTGCATATTAGGTCTTAATTTGGCTGTTGACATGAATATCCAAGAATTGCTGGTAATTGGTGATTCGGATCTGCTGGTACATCATGTGCAAGGAGAATGAGCTACAAAGTATACCAAGATATTACCATATTTGTATCATGTACAAGATATGATGAAGAGGTTCACGAAGATAGAGTTCAGACATGTCCCGAGAATCCAGAAGGAGTTCGCAAATGCATTGGCCAATTTGTCCTCCATGATACAACATCCGGATAAGAATTTCATCGATTCCATTCCGGTAAGGATCCATAATCAGCCATCTTACTGTGATCATGTTGAAGAAGAGACATATAGAAATCCCTAGTTTCACGATATCATGGAATACGAGGCAAAAAGAGAATATCCAGAGCATGCAAATCATACTCAGAAATGTACGCGCTGGAGAGTGTCCAACCTAGGGCTATTATGTATATAAGGACTCCACACCCAGAGCTATTATGGTGTGTTGACGCCAAGGAAGCTTCCAAACTGCTTGAAGAGATACACAATTGAACCTGCGGACCACACATGAATGATTTCGTTTTAGTCAAGAAGATACTGAGCGTAGGATATTTTTTGGATGACTATGGAAACAGATTGCATCAGGTATGTCCAGAAATGTCATCAGTGCCAAATACACGCAGATGTGATACGTGTCACGACCCAAAACCTATGGGTCGTGATGGCGCCGGACACCCCTGTCAGGCAAGCCGACCCTTTAATCAGTTGGAAAACTTTCATGTTTTACATTTTAGAATCGAAGCCTCTTCTTGCATTTTCATTATTAAATAAATAAATCTCGTAATTTAAATACGGCAAGAAACCAACTTAATAAAAAACAAGAAATACCAAGACATCCCCAGAACCCGGTGACACAAGTCCATGAGCAATTTCTAAGGATCTATACAATTATACAACGCTTGTCCGAAAAATAAATTGGACAAAAGCAATAAATATAAAATGTAAGTACACAGAAGGAATACTCCGGCAGCTGTGGAACGCCTGTGGATGAATGCAACCCGTATAAGTCTCCAAATAAATCACTGTACTATAAAGGTACATGTGCAACAAAATGCACAGAAAGTGTAGTATGAGTACATATACATATATGTACCCAGTGAGTATCCCGTCTAATCTCGAAGAAGTAGTGACGAGAGGTCGACTTGACACTCACTAAGGTCCAACAATATAAATAGGGCAGAATATTCTGAAAGCAGTAGACATGTGAAGGCAGTTAAGCAGCAAATATATATAAAAGGCACTGAAATCCGAATAATTTCTAAAAATAAGTAAATAAGTAATTTCCTTTTCATTTTCCCCAATCAACTGACAAGTCTTTATTCAAGAAAACATTTAACAATTGACGTCCATAAATCAATTTAACAGTTTAAGTCGCAAAAGATATATCCTATGTATATATACATATATATGCCGAGGGTCGATCGGCCCATCCCAAAAGTGCACCTTTAAGTCCGTCGTGGCGTACGGCCCGCTCCCATAAATGTATCTTTAAATCCGATGCGGCGTACGGACCGCTCCCATAAATGTATTTTTAAATCCGCCGTGGGGTACGGCCCGCTTCCATAAATGTATCTTTAAATCCGCCGTGGCGTACGGCCCGCTCCCATAAATGTATCTTTAAATCCGCCGTGGCGTACGGCCCGCTCCCATAAATGTATCTTTAGATCCTCTGTGGCGTATGGCCCGCTCCCAAAAATGTATCTTTAAATCCGCCGTGGCGTACAGCCCGCTCCCATAAATGTATCTTTAAATCCGCCGTGGCGTACGGATCGCTCCCATAAATGTATCTTTAAATCCACCGTGGCGTACGGCCCGATCCCATAAGAGTGGGGGTAATCACACTCCGCTCGCGGAATGTAAATTGCGAAGCGGTCACATGCACACACAATATTCTTTCCTTTGCATAATACTTTCCATAAAGAATTTCTTTCATACTACTTCCCGTAAAACAATCCCTTTCATATTAATTTCCGTAAAACAATTCCTTTCATTTTATTTTCCGTAAAATAATTCCTTTCATATTATTTTCCGTAAAACAATTCCTTTCATTTTATTTTCTGTAAAACATTTCCTTTCATTTTATTTTTCGTAAAACAATTCCTTTCATATTATTTTTCGTAAAACAATTCCTTACATATTATTTAAATTCCATAAATCTCAGAGAAACAAAACTACATATAATAAGGTTTCATAGCATATAATTCCGTACGAGAAGAACACAGGGCATGATGTGGGGCCTAACTACCCGGACATAACAACAATAGCCGCTACGTACAGACTCTCGTCACTTGGTATGTACGTATCCCCCCACAAACAATTACACAAATCATATAGAACACCTATGGGGACAAATCCCTCTTACAAGGTTAGAAAAGAGACTCACCTCGCTCCGAAGATTCATCACCGACTTTCGAGCCCCTACGACGACCCCAATGGATGCGCAATGCCCCCAAACTATCCAAATAACGATAATTGAATGAAAATATACTCAATAGATCATAACAAATTCAAATTACAGAGTTCCTCAGCCCGACTCAATGAAATGACCAAAATGCCCTCGGGCCCACGTGCCCGGACTTCAAAATTCTTGAAGAAAAACTCTACCCGAAGCTTTACTAATTCATTTACACCATTTACTCCAATAATTAAGCTCAATTCGTGACTAAAAATCAAATTTACCAAATTCTAGGTTTCCTTCCAGAATCCCCAAATTTTCCCACAATTTTTCATGTCAAATCTATGTAACAATCTTGTATTTAATATTAGAAATGAGTAGAAACATCTTACCTCTGAAGCTTGATCAAATCCCCCTTGAAATGCTCTCCAAAATCGTTCATGGCCATGAAACAAATGAAGGGAAATGAGCTAAACCCGCTAAAATACCACTCTGCCCAGCACTGCCCTTCTATGCGATCGCATGAAGTCGTCTGCGATCGCACAGGCCACCCAAATCACTCCTCCGCGATCGCACAGGCCATTTCCAGCTCCCACCAAAATTCCTTCTCCGCGATCGCACCTTCCTCCTTGCGATCGCACTAGCCTGCCCAGCCCTTCTCCGCGATCGCATACCAACATCCGCGATTGCATAGGCCAAAAACCTTTCCCCTCAATTTCCTCTCCGCAATCGCATAGCAAAGGCTGCGATCGCATAGCATTACCAGAAACACCAGAAAACAGCAACAACAATATACTCCGTAATGACCCGAAACCACCCCGAAACACACCCGAGGCCCTAGGGACCCCGTCCAAACACACGACTCAGTTCCATAACATCCCACGAACTTGATCAAGGCCCCAAATCACATCAAACAACGCCGAAATCTCAAATCGCACTAGAATTAAAGTTTATGAACTTTGAAATTTCTAATTTTCACATATGATGCCGAAACCTACCAATTCACCTCCGATTGACCCCAAATTTTACACACAAGTCACATTCAACATTACAGACCTGCTCCAACTTCCGGAATTGCATTCCGACCCGGTATCAAAATTTCCTCTTCCGGTCGAATTTCTCAAAAACTTTCAAATTTCTAACTTTAGCCAAATAGCTTCAAAATAATCTACGGATATCTGAAATCACTTCCGATCGCACTCCTTACTCCAGAATCACCATACGAAGCTATTCCTGGACTCGGAATCCCGAACGGACATCTATAACACTGATATGCCTTACAACCCAAATTTATGAAATCCTTTAAGATGATGTCTTCTGTAATATACGCTGAAACACTCCCCGGTCATCCAAAACTCGATCCGGACATACTCCCATGTCCGAAATCAACATACGAACATGCTGGAACCTTCGGATCCTGATTCCGAGGTCGTTTACTTAGAATTCCAGTCTTACTCAATTTCTTCAACTTAAGGCTTCTGAAATGAGAATTTTCCTTTCAATTTAACTCCGAACCTCCTGAATTTCAACACTGACCATACACACAATTCACAATACCCGAAGTGAAGCTGTTCATGACTCCTAACTGCTGAACGACGCGCTGGATCTCAAAATGACCGATCGGGTCGTTACATTCTCCCCCACTTAAACAGACGTTCACCCTCGAACGTGCCAAGAACTGTCCCAGAATTATCTGAAATCACTGTGTAACACCTCGTGCACTTGCCCGTGCTACCACAACCCAGTTGAGCACATTAGCTTGATAAAATCTGAAGGTATTCCTTTTTATCCATATAATAAACGCAGACCCCAGTTCCAACACTTGAAATTCTCTGCCATGCCTGTTTTTAATATGTGAACACCACGTCAACTACTACACGAGGCACAAAAACACAATTGCGTATCTTTGCTGAATCAGTACCGTACACCACATAATCCATCATCTGACCACAATGACGCTCCCTTAACCTTAATAGCCAGAATTCTATGAATTTGATGCTCTCAAAGCACCTTATAAGATACACACATACATCATGCTATAATGCTGACGATACCACCACAACGGAGGAAATGCATAGAAATTCACAACCAACTGCAGAGTTAATTAAACATTGAAATCCTTTCTCCTGACTAAGATCATCATCTCATTACAACCAATGATGGTGATTGTCATGTAATATACTTGCATAGTCTTATCACACCGATCCCAGATTTATAAATTTCGTCTCACCCAGTATGAACTGCTTAAACAAACAATCACCCCAAACACGGCAATTAGCCTCACACGATGCCACAATGCGCCAATAGGCCATAATTCGAACGCGACACATAAGGAAATGACTCTGGAAGGGACTACTCAACTCACGCAACTAATATGAACTTTGCTCAACATCACACTGTTGCGGCGTGCAACCCGATCCAAATAACATACCCGTGGCGGCGTGCCACCCTATCCCATCATAAGATATACATAAGGAAATCTACACGGAGCTGAATTGCTCACTATTACAAATCACTGAATATCGGTCACAAGCACGCTAAGTGCATAATACCATTCTGGGGAGACTGATAGAGCCATATGCTACAAAACTCCAGCACGACTGAGGTGCGATATATAATCTGAATCTCAGGAGCCATCCTACTCACATAACCTCGTCACTACACGGAACCTCAACACATAAGAAATTATCAAGCCTTTTCACACTCGCACGGCACAATCATAATATCACATCAATTTGACGAAGATAGGACAACGCCTGACATTCCAACACCCCTCCTTGAGGAGCGCTATACTGAAATGAACACACCTGACTCGCATGAAGCCCAAAATCTTGTTTAAATCCATCCATTCACTTCAAGCCGATTCTACTCGCATTGAACTAGGCTGATAGCCTTACCTGGGTCCATAATAACCCACCTTTTTCTCATAATACACAAGAGTGATCATCATAGCAGGGACAAACACCCCACAATCCACAACCAACTGGACCAAATGCCTTTAAGGCATATATTCTCAATTAAGTCATAACGCATTTCCTTATACTTGGCCCAAATCGTCACTCAATCAGGTGACTACATGCCACACTCATGCAATCTTCCCGCGGTCATGCTTCCACGACCTTCCACTCAAGGTAACAAGTATGCATATCCATACCACCGACCACCCTAAGGATGTAAAACAATTCAAGGACCCGTAACCAGGATACAAAGCCTCTTTCACCAAACACCGAACTAAGATGACACTGAAGACAATATCAGTTTATTCTAATCATGTAAATCCTTTGTTCTTGCTCCTCCGAGCATCATGACATCCTTGTTAACACCGAACCGCAAATCTCGATTCTTACGTCCAGTTACATACTGCTAACTGCACCTAACATACCAATATGAAATAGTGCGAGAATTCCATCATAACTCCTGAACCAATATTAGGGTGAACACTCCATCATATAGAGCCTTTACTTACCTCAATTCCTAAGAACCATAACAACACACAAGTGAGCTCCCACAATCACAATACATGGAAATCCTTAAGTAGTGGTCTGAACCACCCTAAACCTTCCGGGACCCACCTACACCTGACAGTCCATAGCACTTGAATGCTTCCAACTGAAATCTATTACGATGGCCGACAGGCCCCACACATATCTGCACAGATCGTACACATACTCAAACATGCCGAAGGAACTTATCACTTTCGTACTTGTGCCATTTAACCCATGGCTAACCAATCTTTCTTCTTTTAATCATCTTTAATTGCCTCGAAGATAATAGTAACTTCCTTCAACTCATAGCAGCTCAACCCTCACTCATCCCGAGTGACCTTGATTCACGAGACCAGGCTGCCTAAATCCCGCAACCCGTCTCACAACCTCCTGATAATCTTTCTACAACCTGGAGTCTATTTCTCTCACCCCTCCGATACTATCCAGTGTGCTGAAATAACATAGAACACTCCAACCATCTTTCTTCCTCTTAGAGGTTATACTGCAGAAGCTCGATTATTAGTTATACTGTTTCCTGAAACCCTTAAACATCGCATTCTCTAACTTTCGAATTTATTAGGACCACTACTGAGAGTCACCCACTCTGACTGGCCCCAAATACAATCAACCCCAAGGCTCTCCTAGCACATGAACACCCCTTCAACGGAGCACATGACTGAGTCGCTACCCTTACAACTTACCTATGCCTTAAGCACGAATTCTTAATATTCCAAAGCCTAACCCTGGTCCAATAGGACCAACTTCGCACACATTTATCGAATGTCGTGCTCAATTACCGCTTTACTCCTTTCCCTTAGTTGTAACAACTTGCCAATATGCCGACAATCCGCAACTCCATGAGGACACAACCCCACAACCCAACTGCAGGTGGTGGGACTCCCCCACTTTGGTTAACCTCGTTCCTTTAAGCACTACCCGACTTCCTTTCCTTACGACTGGCCTTTTAGAAATGGAACCACCACCTATCACTTTTCACATACCTTCCTTCATCGCGTGCTTCTCAATTGCGTCCTCAATTCAAAATCCTTCTCTGTAGCTCTTTGAACCAGCAGATCACTACAACTTCAAACTCTCCGAAGATCATCTTTCTCGAGCTGCCTTTATTAGAGGTAACTGTTCAATTCTGAACCACTACACACCACGATCTCTGACAACCGCTTCTCCAACACCGCTTCACAGCACTCTAACCCCATGCAACCGAAGAGCTATAACACCGGCAAATTTAACATATCCTATTCGATCAAACAACGATACCACAACACAGGTGAATACTCCACCTTGCTCGATAGCACCAAGCTAACTACTTTATCAATCCGAACCGGACCATTCATAGTCCAAGTGCTTTTCCTCCGCCGGAACAGAAATACTGAAATCTCGAAATCACACTCTGAGATGACCTCCCTTCAAACTGTTCATCTCCCCAACATACGGGTAATCATTCAATCAACATACCAACACCGCGCGATAACCAATCGAAAACACCATAACAATCTGAGCACAACGTCATAATTCTCAGAAACGCAGCCACTGAACTGAAGCAACATAATATTCTTCTTGCAGGGCAACAACAACAGCCCCAAACGACTACGCACGGAAGACTTCACGCACCATATTTGTAACATCATCACAACTCCTCAAATTCGTGATTCATTACAAGCGCTTCGCGACGCGTAAGATTGAGTAGGAAGGAAACATAGGCATAAGCCTTAATGGAATCAAATCGCACGATGAGGAATCAAGAAGGGAAGTACTCCTACAGCCCTGTAGCCTCTCGAAGATAAGTACAGATGTCTCCGTACCGATCCGCAAGACTCTACTAGAATTGCTCATGACTCGTGAAACCAAAGGGAACCTAGAGCTCTGATACCAAGTTGTCACGACCCAAAACCTATGGGTCGTGATGGCGCCGGACACCCTGTCAGGCAAGCCGACCCCTTAATCAGTTGGTACACTTTCTTGTTTAACATTTTAGAATCGAGGCCTCTTCTTGCATTTTCATTATTAAATAAATAAATTTCGTAATTTAAATACTTCAAGAAACCAACTTAATACAAAACAAGAAATACCAAGACATCCCCAGAACCCGGTGACACAAGTCCATGAGCAATATCTAAGGATCTATACAATTATACAACACTTTTCCGAAAAACAAATTGGACAAAGGCAATAAATATAAAATATAAGTACACAGAAGGAATACTCCGGCAGCTCAGCCCGTATAAGTCTCCAAATCAATCATTGTACTATAAAGGTACTTGTGCAACAAAATGCACAGAAAGTGTAGTATGAGTACATATACATATATGTACCCAGTGAGTATCCCGTCTAATCTCGAAGAAGTAGTGACGAGAGGTCGACTTGACACTCACTAAGGTCCAACAATATAAATAGGATAGAATATGCTGAAACCAGTAGACATGTGAAGGCAGTTAAGCAGCAAATATATATATATATAAGGCACTGAAATCCAAATAATTTCTAAAAATAAGTAAAAAAGTAATTTCCTTTTCATTTTACCCCAATCAACTGACAAGTCTTTATTCATGAAAACATTTAACAATTGACGTCCTTAAATCAATTTAACAGTTTAAGTCACAAGAGATATATATCCTATGTATATATACATATATCCGCCGTGGCGTACGACCCGCTCCCATAAATGTATCTTAAAATCCTCCGTGGTGTACGGCCCGCTCCCATAAATGTATCTTTAAATCCGCCGTGGCGTACGACCCACTCCCATAAATGTATCTTTAAATTTGCTGTGGCGTATGACCCGCTCCCATAAATGTATCTTTAAATCCGCCGTGGCGTACGACCCGCTCCCATAAATATATCTTTAAATCTGTCGTGGCGTACGGCCCGCTCCCATAAATGTATCTTTAAATCCGCCGTGGCGTACGGACTGATCCCATAAAATTGGGGGTAAGCACACTCCGCTCGCGGAATGTAAATTGCGAAGCGGTCACATGCAAACACAATATTCTTTCCTTTTCCTAATACTTTCCATAAACAATTTCTTTCATACTACTTCCCGTAAACCAATCCCTTTCATATTATTTTCCGTAAAACAATTCCTTTCATTTTATTGCTTCCGAGCCCCTACGACGACCCCAACGGATGCGCAACGCCCCCAAACTATCCAAATAACGATAATTCAATGAAAGTATACTCAATAGATCATAACAAATTCAAATTACAAAGTTCCTCAGTCCGACTCAATGAAATGACCAAAATGCCTTGGGGCCCACGTGCCCGGACTTCAAAATTTCATGAAGAAAAACTCTACCCGAAGCTTTACTAATTCATTTACACCATTTACTCCAATAATTAAGCTCAAGTCGTGACTAAATATCAAATTTACCAAATTCTAGGTTTCCTTCCAGAATCCCCAAATTTTCCCACAATTTTTCATGTCAAATCTTTGTAACAATCTTGTATTTAATCTTTGAATTGAGTAGAAACATCTTACCTCTGAAGCTTGATGAAATCCCCCTTGAAATGCTCTCCAAAATTGTCCATGGCCATGAAACAAAGGAAGGGAAATGAGCTAAACCCGCTAAAATACCACTCTGCCCAGCACTGCCCTTCTATGTGATCGCATTAAGTCGTCTGCGATCGCACAGGCCACCCATATCACTCCTTCGCGATCGCACAAGCATACTCGCGATCACACAGGCCATTTCCAGCTCCTACCAAAATTCCTTCTCCGCGATCGCACCTTCCTTCTTGCGATCGCACTAGCTTGCCCAGCCCTTCTCCGCGATCGCACACCAACAACCGCGATCGCATAGGACAAAAACCTTGCCCCTCAATTTCCTCTCCGCGATCCAATAGCAAAGGCTGCGATCGCATAGCATTACCAGAAACACCAGAAAACAGCAACAACAATATACTCCAAAAATGACCCGAAACCACCCCGAAACACACCTGAGGCCCTCGGGACCCCGTCCAAACACACGACTCAGTCCCATAACGTTCCACGAACTTGCTCGAGGTGCCAAATCACATCAAACAATGCCATAATCTCGAATCGCACTAGAATTCAACTTTATGAACTTTGAAATTTCTAACTTTCATATCTGATGCCGAAACCTATCAAATCACATCCGATTGACCCCAAATTTTACACACAAGTCACATTCGACATTACGGACCTTCTCCAACTTCCGGAATCGCATTCCGACACCGGTATCAAAATTTCCTCTTCCGATCGTATTTCTCAAAACCCTTCAAATTTCTAACTTTAGCCAAATAGCTTCAAAATAATCTACGAACATCCGAATTCACTTCCGATCGCACTGCCAACTCCAGAATCACCATACAAAGCTATTCCTAGACTCGGAATCCCAAACGGATATCTATAATACTGAGATGCCTTACAACCCAAATTTATGAAATCCTTCAAGATGTTGTCTTCCATAATATACGCCGAAACACTCCCGGGTCATCCAAAACCCGATCCGACATACGCCCAAGTCCAAAATCACCATAAGAACCTGATGGAACCTTCAGATCCTGATTCCGAGGTCGTTTACTCAAAATTCCAGGCTTACTCAATTTCTTCAACTTAAGGCTTCTGAAATGAGAATTTTCCTTTCAATTTAACTCCGAACCTCCTGAATTTCAACTCTGACCATACACACAAGTCACAATACCCGAAGTGAAGCTGTTCATGACTCCCAACTTCTGAACGACGTGCTGGATCTCAAAATGACCGATCGGGTCATTACAATACGGGTGCCACTTAATGAACTTAATGCAACGAGTGCACCTTAGCCTTTTGCCGCCTGGGGAATGGATTCCATTGGACCAATCGATACTTCCCTTCAAACGGGCACATGTTCATTCTAGCGTCCATAGACTACTTCACAAAATGGGTTGAAGCTACATCTTACAAAGCTGTAAACAAGAAAGTCGTTGCAGATTTTGTCAGAGATCGTATCGTTTGCAGATTCGGGGTTCCATAATCCATCATCACTGACAATGCCGCCAATATCAACAGTGACCTAATGAAAGCCATGTGCGAGACCTTCAAAATCAAGCACAAGAATTCCACAGCATACCGACCCCAAATGAATGGAGTCGTGGAAGCCGCCAACAAGAACATCAAAAGGATATAGAGGAAGATAGTAGAAAATCACAAGCAATGGCACGAGAAGTTACCATTTGCCTTATTGGGATACCGTACCACAGTCCGCACATCTACCGGTGCAACTCCTTATTTACTGGTCTACAGTACTGAAGTCGTCATTCCCGCCGAGGTAGAAATTCCTTCCTTGAGAATTATACAGGAAGCTAAACTTAGTGATGCAGAGTGGGTAAGAAGCCGCTATGAACAATTAGCTCTCATTGATGGAAAAAGAATGAATGCATTGTGTCATGGTCAACTTTATCAGAATAGAATGTCCAGAGCTTTAAATAAAAGGGTCAAACTTAGACAGTTCACACTGGGGCAGCTGGTGCTGAAACGAATCTTTTCACACCAGGATAAAGCCAAAGGAAATTCTCACCCAAATGGAAAGGACCCTACATGGTCCACAAAGTACTAACAGGAGGAGCACTCATACTTGTAGAAATGGATAAAGAAGTTTGGCCAAAGCCTATCAATTCAGACGTAGTGACAAGATATTATGTTTAAGCCGTTTATATTTATGCAATATGATGCAACTGAACTACGCTTGACCTGATTTCCGTTTAAGAGAGGATACGTAGGCAGCCCTGTGGATTTGGTCACAATTGAATAAAATTTTCATTTCCCCCAAAACCAGAAATTGGGGCAGAATTTTGAGGAGGACCCTCAAAATTTCGGAGCAAGTCCTGCCGACTTCATCATATGTGGAACGGTCAGAGAATCGTTTGAATAACTAGGGAATAATTTTGAGGAGGACCTTCAAAATTCTATGGCAATGAGGTCGCAATGTCTCTAATAGTGTCACAATTATTGGTTCATCTAATTTATATAATATTGCATGTTACTGTGTTTTAAATAACTATGCACGCATATTTTTCGAAAACTTTATTTTTAGCCAGATGCTACCCATGGTAACTCGAGCAGGATTTCAATGCGGAGCAAAGCAAAGAAGGCAGGCGGAGACACGAACCAATCTCCCCCATAAAAATCACGATTTTCCTTTGGATGCAGGAACAAGGAATAACTGCAAGTACGTGCGCACCTTAGAATCACTGTCTTCATAACCACAAAGCTGCCAAGTGCAAATATATCTCCAGCTAAGAAATACTATGTTCCTACTTATTATTTGTTCCTTGCATAAGTCTAAGCACTGCCTTCCCTTACATGAGGCTAAGCCCTGCCTCCTCAATTGCATAAGGCTAAGGTCTACCTTCCCTTACATGAGGCTAAGACCTGTCTTCTTCATTGCATAAGGCTAAGCCCTGCCTTTCCCTTGCATGATACTAAGCACTTTCTCCATCCTTGCATGAGGCTAAGCCCTGCCTCCTCAATTGCATAAGGCTAAGCACCGCCTTCCCTTGAATGAGACTAAGCACTATCTCCATCTTGCATGAGGCTAAGCCATGCCTCCTTAATTGCATAAGGCTAAGCACTGCCTTCCCTTGTATGAGACTAAGCACTGTCTCCATCTTGAATGACGCTAAGCCCTGCCTCCTCAATTGCATAAGTCTAAGCACTGCTTTCATATGCATGAGACTAAGCATTGTCTCCATCCCGCATGAGACTAAGAATTGTCTCCATCTTGCATGAGTCTAAGCCATGCCTCGTCAATTGCATAAGGCTAAGCACTGCCTTCCCTCGCATGACACTAAGAACTGTCTCCATTCTTGCATGAGGCTAAGCCTTGCCTCCTTAATCGCACAAGGATAAACACTTCCTTCCCTTTGCACGAAACTAAACATTGCCTCCTTGCATAACCACAAATGCTATGATATTCAAAACCTTGCACTACTCAAAGCTCTGTCTTGTTTCATTTCAAGCATCATGTCTTTGCATCTCATGGGCTAAAATGTAGCCATTTTTCCAAAGGTGTCATAGTCGTAAGGCATCATGCTTATAGCCGGAAGACACCATGCCATGGCCTGAGGATCTCTCAATATTGCACATCATTATTCAAAGTCATCATGGTTCAGAGGAACCATCCTCATGGTCTGAGAACATCATTTCATGGCCTGCGAATCCTTTACCACGCAATTCATGGCCCAGGACATCATGGTCTAAGGACACCATCATCATTGTCCAAGGACAACTTTCATGGTCCAAATGGAATTTGCATCATGTTTAAATTCGTGAAATAATCTATATATATCTGTATGCATCGTGTTTTGAGTTTGTAGGTGATCCAAAAATAACCGTTCTCCTAACGGGAGCAATCTTCGCTCCAGTTTCTATTCAACGCTCATATCTTGCAACTATTTCAAACGTAACCGATCACTGTCTGTTATCTATTCCCATATGATAATCGTTAAAATATCCATAACCATTCACAGATACGTCCGTTTACGATCCTGATATCGTCCTGTCCAGAAAAGCTTGTTCGTTCCTACAACAACTCCATCGATTTGTTCCAACGTTGGATCCAGAACTACACACGGCCTGATTCTTGTAAAACCAGGGATATGTAGGCAGCTCAGAAACCAGAGTTCGGCCTATATTTTTCAAAATCATCCCATTCGGTCAAAATCAGTCATCATATCTTTACCCCAAAACTCTTTCATCCTTCTCGGATAAAGAGGGGCAGCTGTTGATACCCAATTTTTCCCTCATATTTTCTTATATATATACATATTTCATATGCATCATAATTTTATTTTTTTAAACATATATACCACTACGCAGGCTGCCTAGTGGCTAATATATAAATAAAATCCCTAAATGGGTCCAAAGCTTACAAGATTTCCAAACCAAAATAGAAGTTGCATGAGGCTACTAGCTACTAAAAAGATAAAAAAGCTAAAGTCTAATGAACTAGCTATTACAACATTGTCCGGTGAATGCTTCCTTCTCCTGTCAGTGTATGTGAAGCCAATTGCTAGTGGCAAATACCAAGCAACACCTATCAAGCTCTCACCAGGCGCCAGGGTATGAAGTCCATAGGCTAAAATGAATTCCAATCATCTCCACCACAGAATTGAATCCAGCAAAGTCTTCCAATCATTGGTGTTGCTACAATATGATCTCCATATGCAGTGTACTGAGTCTATCCAAGTATAAGTCATGTGCTCTCTCATCAATATTATCATGTAAAAGAGCCTGGATACACCTGTCTTGAAGCTGGCTTTGCAAGGCAAAAGCCAGGCTGGGGCTGGCTTTAGGCAGGCTTTGCAAGGCAAAAGCCAGGCTGGAGCTGGCTTTAGGTAGGCTTTGCAAGGAAAAAAGCTAAGATGGGGCTCGCTTTAAGTAGGCTTTGCAAGGCAAAAGCCAGGTTGGGGCTGGCTTTGCAAGGCAAAAGCCAGGACATGGCTAACTTTAAGTTGGAGATGCCAGGGTAACGCCAGGCAAGGGATGACTTTAACCTGGTGGCACCAATGTAACGCCAGGGTATCATCATGCTTTAGCCTAGCGCTTCCAAGCCTGTGGAGCTAGGTGATTTTATGATCTTGTAAGCTCAGATCCTTCTCTTCCCAAACCATTAATGTAGAAATAATTCTAAACATTGCTAAACCATCATCAGATTGAGCATGAACATTCTAATACCACTGAGAAATGATTCAACAATCTCCAGAAATTCCACATAACAGATTCAACCTTTTCCTTAATAGTTGAACATATCAGAAGTAGAATAACTTGCAACATCCAATACTTGTTTATCATATTGGTCCTGTACACTATCAAAGCACCTCTAGAATGAGAATGTGACCATGCTAATACCACTGGAAAGTACCTTAATAGTATAAAGAATGAGACATAAAAGAAACATGCAGGTATGTGCAGATTCCAATCCTATGAAGCCATCAGTCTGGGATATTCTCTTTTCTATTCTAACCCTAAGGTTAGGAGTTTGAGACTTGTCTAAGTTAATCAACCTCATCCCTACACTAGGCAGTTTAGAGAATGAGTGAAACTCATATGTACCTGCAAAATAAAACACAATGTTAGCAATAAAATCAGCCACTGAGTTGCCTTCTCTAAACCCTTGTGAAAGATCACATTGAAGTTGCCCTTCATCTCTATAATTTTCTTCACATCATTTGCAATTACCCAAGGAGGATCCCATTCCCCTTCTATCACTTTCTACATCACTAATGAATCAGTCTCCAATATGAGAGGGTGAAGATCATGCTCCACACAGTATTCCAATCCTTGAAGAATAGCCTTAGCTTCAGCCACCACATTAGTTGTCACCCCCAGGTCTACTTCCCTTGCATACACCACATCACCTTCATCATTCCTCACACAAATCCTAATGAACTAGGACCA
This sequence comes from Nicotiana undulata, assembly GCA_005239495.1. Taxonomy (NCBI): domain Eukaryota; kingdom Viridiplantae; phylum Streptophyta; class Magnoliopsida; order Solanales; family Solanaceae; genus Nicotiana; species Nicotiana undulata. Next base: position 5,304 of record ML265834.1, on the reverse strand, counting down.
GGATTTCCTTTTGAGGCTCCATCTGTATTGCATTTGTACCAACCATGAAAAGGAAGCTGCCATCTGTGATGACCCAAGGAGTCATTTTATAAATTTAGACTGTGTTCCATGCTTAATAGCCATTAAAAGACTAATTATAAATATATCGATTCGCGTGTATAGTCTGATCATGAAATCGGAAAGCTTTTATGTGGAAACATGAGAAATAGTAATTTCTAGGGTTGAAATTTGATAAAAGTTGACTTTGGTCAACATTTTTAGTAAACGGACCCGGATTCGTGTTCCACCGATCCCGGGAGATCTGCAGAAAAATATGGGTCTTTGGCGTATGCCCGAAAATGAATTCCGAGGTCCCAAGCCTTAGAAAATAATTTTTTTGAACAAAATTGTTCTGCTGGTTAATTCAAGAGATAAAGTAATGAAATAATATGGGAAATATGTGATATCGGGCCCATATTCTGGTTCCGGAGCTCGGAACAAGTTTGATATGTTATGTAAGTCCTATTTGTGAAGTTTCGTGGGAATCGGAGTTGAGTTGATGTAATTCGGACATCCGGTTGAAAACTTAGAAATTTGAGTGTTCTTGAGAAAATCTTGAGTTTTGAGGCTAAATCTGCAGATTTTGATGATTTGATTTCAGAACAAGTCTATATGATGTTTTTCGACTTGTGTGCATGTTTGGTTTGGAGATACGAGGGCTCGGGTGAGTTTCAGATAGGCTACGGAGTGTCTAGACTTAGAAAAATATCCCAACAGCTGAACATCTGGTGTGCAGGCCTCAGATTTCGCAAATGCGAAGCCAATGGACAGCCTCATATCTCGCATTTGCGAGGTCCTGTGTCGCAAATGCGAAGGGACCTTGTTCGCAAATGCGAAGTCCTGCTTGTATTTGCGATATATCCCCGGAAAGCCCAGGGTTCGCAAATGCGAACTCTAGTTCGCAAATGCGAGACCCGTAGCCTATTATATCATCTTTTGATGGGATTTTCCCTTTCTTTCAAATTTTCTAAAACCCTAAACCTCCATAGGCGATTTTCCAAAGACCCAAACCTCTCCAAATCATTGGTAAGTGATCTCTAACTAATTTCTTTCAAATCCCAACAACTTTTAACAATGATTTCAACCAAAAATCTAGAGTTTCCATGGTAAAAATTTGGTTTTTGGGTAGAACTTAAGAGTTTCAAATTTCTGGGAATTGGACCTCGAATTGAGGTCGGATTTCAATACCAATTGTATATCCGTGCTCGGGGGATCTTGGGTAAACGGGTTTCGGTCCGAACCTTGAGTTTAGACCAAGCGGGTTCGGGGTCGATTTTTTAAATTGAATAGAAAAACTTAGGAAAACTATTGATTTTCAATAAAAATGATTCCTTTAGGCTATGATTGATAACATTGAACAAATTGTGATTAGATTCGAGTGGATTAGAGGCAAATTCTAAAGGAAAGGCAGTGCTAGAGCAGTGAATAGCTTGCGAGATTGAGGTAAGTGTTTGGTCTAACTTTGACTTGAGAGAATAGGAATACCCACTTGTTTTATATGAGAAATGCATGGGTGTGGTGTATAGGTGAGGTGACGAGTATCCATGCACCACCCAATTTTCCTGTTAAGCATGATCCCTTTTCCGTTCCTAACTTAATTGATTCTTGTCTTAATTGTTCTATGTCCATTATTGTTTCGATGACTATTTGGCTTTGTTACTTTGTTGTTACATATTGTGATGGTTATTTTGGAAAGAGTATTGGTTGTTTATTTGGTTCCCTTGTGGTACAAACGATTGAGCGATTTGGCATGATGTTCCTGTTGGTTTCATAGTTGAGAAGATATTGTTGAAGTTTATGAGAAAAATACAGTTTCTTACTTATTATTGTTGAGACAAAAATATTGTGAAAGGCTTGGCCTGAATTTTGAAATTTATGAATAAATTGATATGATATGTCTGGTGGGAGCGGCTTGCACGCCGCAACAAGAAGTGATAAGGGTGGACAGGTGGGATCGGGTTGCATGTCGCAACATGAGAAATAAGGGTGATATATATAGGGAGGAGCAATAAGGGTGGACAGGTGGGAGCGAGTTGCGCGCCGCAACAAGGAGCAATAAGGGAGGACACCTATGTTTTTACTGAATTTGTTTTTCAAGAAAAAGCAAATATTTGAAAAGCTTAATGCTTATTCTACTATTTATCATATTTTTGGCACTACTATTATTTAAATTCTAATGTTTGGAAACTTGAAAACTATTTGAGGATTTGTTTTAACTGAGGCCTAGAAAAGGCAGCTGATTTATTTTATTACTGTTGCAGTATTTAAATTAATTTGTTTAGATTTCTTTCTTGCGTTATATATTATTGTCACAGGTTTGTTGCTAAAGCCCCGCCGTAGCCTCGTCACTACTTCGTCGAGGTTAGGCTCGGCACTTACTCAATACATAGGGTCGGTTGTACTGATACTACACTTTGTACTCTTTTGTGCAGATCCAAGTACTAGCCAGTAGTAGAAATTTGTAGATCAGCCTCCTTATCATTCGGAGACACGGGGTACATCTCCGGCGTTCGCAGATCCCGCGAGTCTTCTCCTATTTTCATAAACGTTGTTCGTATTTGGAACAGTTATACTAATTCTTTCAGCCCAGTATTTACAGTAGTCTTTAGTAGTTCGTGGATTGTGACACCAGACTCTGGGGTAGTCTTAGAGTTATTTATATACTTAGTTCGTGGTTCCTTCTATTTAATTGTTTAATATTTCATATCTGGAGTATTTCATCGGAAATCATTTAAATTAAGTTTACTTTAATTGTATTTATTCATGCTTAAGTAAATAACCAAGTGAAATTAGTTAATCGAATTCTAACATTGGCTTGCCTAGAAAGTGTGGTGTTAGGCGCCATCACGATCCTTAAGGTTGGGAATTTGGGTTGTGACACCATGTTACTCTTGTAGTGATCAATATAGGTTTATATCCTTCAAAAATATTGAATTATGTCTGGCCGTAACAATGGAATATTAGGCATCCAAGCATACCTCACCCTTGCCAGTTGATGCAATGTCCTATTGATCTCATGAATTGCCCTATTTTGGACGTCGAACCCCCATGTTTGCCTGAATTTCTTCTCTTCCAAAGTTCCCAAGTGATGATATCTGGTACTGCTTGAAACAATGGCTTATAACCTGCTTCAATTGAATCAATGGCACAGTAATTCCAGCAGCCCCCATGAACAAGTTCCATACTTTAGAGGCAGTAGAACTTGTGACAAATATATGCTTAATAGATTCCTCTTGGGGTTTCTGACAACGCCAACACCTAGACATCACCATTTTCCCTTGACTTATCCACATGTCATCAGTGGCTATTTTCTGCCTCCACAATCTCCACAAGAAGAAGGATATCCTGAATGGTAAGCCTTTAATCCTCATTAACATGAATTCCTGATTAGGATCAGCCTTATGCCTTAATATTTGCCAAGCACTGCTAACACTGAACTTGCCTAAAGGAGTTGGCATCCAGTATGGCCTATCGCAATATACCTCACGGCCTTCATAATTTACATTTAGCCTTATGTGTTCTGCAATTTCCTCATTGAAGGTTATCTAGCAGCTAATCATCCCATGTTTCACCTTGCCACAATTCTTCCACATCCTGAAGATCTTCATTAATTGGAAAGTCTTCAGGTAATACGTGATAAGGTGCACCCAATCCAGTCCAATTTTCATGCCAGATAGTAGTTGTTCCACTCTTCAATTCCCATAGGATCTCATGTTCTACTTCTTCCCTAGCATTCAACATTTGTCTCCAAACATGAGACCCCCTTCTAAACTGCACCACAATTGGTATCTTCTTCTTGCAATACTTATTCCACATGAAATTATACCACAAAGATTTCGTGGTCCTAAACCTCCACCATAGTTTAGCTAACAATGCCCTCGACGCATCATGTAAGGACCTAAAACCTAGGCCCCCTTCCTTTTTAGGAAGGCAAAGATTTTTCCACGAAGCCCAATGTCTGCTTCTCCCTTCTTCCTTTGTGCTCCAAAAGAACCTAGAAAGAATCTTATGAAGATGCTCCAGCACATTGTTTGGTGGATGAAGGACTGATAACATGTGGACTGACATACTTTGCAACACACTAGAAATGAGTGTTGCCTTTCCTCCAAATGACAACAACTTTCCTTTTCATGAATGTAATTTAACCTTTACTTTCTTGATAAGATCCTCATAATATTCCTTCCTCCTTCTAGTGTAGAAAATAGGACACCCTAGATATGTGAATGGGAATTTACCTCTTGCAAATCCTGTAATATCTCCAACCGCCTGACACAATCCATTAGGAATCTTTGAATACATGTAGTATGAACTCTTATCTTTATTGATCATCTGGCCCGATATCTTCTCATAGTTCCCTAACACTACCATAATCTTGCTCAAGGATGGAGGATGAGCAGAAGCAAATATTATAGTATCATCAACATATGCCAAGTGATTTAAAGGATCAGACCACTTAGGCATTCCAAATCCCACAAATGACATGTCTTCAAATAGCTTATTCAATGACATGGAAAGTAACTCAGCTGACAGAATGAACAATGCTGGTGAAAGAGGATCCCATTGCTTCACACCCCTTGTATACTTAAAGAACCTTGAGGACTGCCCATTCACCAATACTAAGTACCAGTTATTTGACACCAAGTTCCACACCATATTGATGAAGTGCTCAGAAAATTCCATCTTCCTTAGTACATGTAATAAGTACTTCCATGAAACCCTATCATAGGCCTTAGCCATATCAAGCTTGATCATCACATTAGCTGGATTTCCCCTTAACCTTATGTCAGTGACAATTTCTTGAGTCAATACTGTAACGACCCAGCCGGTCGTTTTGTGTGTTGGGACTCCGTTCCCGTGAATGACTCTTCCCATAGCGACTACTCGTGCCTTATGACTTGTTTGGGCAGTTAGTTCGAGATTCAGAAGTGATTTGGCCAGTTCAGGAACACTTGGTTCCTGAAGGCTAGCCTATTTGACTGATTTTTGGTTCCGAGCAGCATTTTGAGCAAACGACCTCGGAATCGAGCTCTGACAGCTCCACCAGCTACAGATGATGATTTCGGACTTGGGAGTGTGTTCGCCTCAGGTTTCTGATGACCCGGGAGTATTTCGGCACCTGAATTGGAATTCAGGATTTCATAAGATTTGGAATTGGACCTCGTGATATCATGGTCCGAATAGAATTCTGGAACTGGCAATAACTCTGTATAGTCATTTATGACTTGCCCGCAAAATTTGGGGTCATTCCGAGCAGTATAGACCCGT